>PVYP01007117.1:427-14128 GCA_002995295.1 Rhizopogon vulgaris
TGGAAGAGTAACAGGGGAGCGGTTACTCTGAGTACTGTACAGCTGTGGTAAATGCCCGTGTCTGACCTGTACAAGGGCTACGCGAAAAGTCTGAGTTCCCATACCTAGCCAGGCCACTGTACACATGCTGTACGAACCTTCATTTAGTTGGGGAAATATCTGGTGTACCAGCTGGGCAGAGGGATGGGTTAGCTTGAATAACCAGCGATCCGGACTTGAAAAGTTAATACATCAAACGATGGTACGACAAGATAGGGCTAACTGACAGGCAGTGACAGCCTGTTTCACAGCCTCCTGGCCCTCTAGGTCCCATGCCAGATATACAGGCAATTCACGCGCTCTTGTCTTCCCTAGGACCAAATGCGATGGCAAATTGGGTAATTCACCGAAGCTCAATGCATGGAGCAGCACCAATGCACCACGTACCTCCTCCACAGCTACCAGTTATACCTCCACCACCAGTTATAGACCCCCGGCTTCAACAACCTCAGCAAAATCCATTACTGAACTGGCCACACGATGACAACGAAGATGAAGGTATCAAGCGGCATAGCAAGAAACCGAGGAAGGACAGCAAATTTCTCCTGAACATCGAGACGAATCAGTTGACGCCAGCACAGAAGACAACCAGAGCCGAACTTCAGGTGCGTACCAGTGAAATATAGGTAGACATATGCGCTGAGAGATGCCTCTATATGCTCAGGATTGTGTCCGTGTAGCAATATACAACCTCACCATGGGGCCAAATGCGGTTATATTTTGGGAGCGCTTATAACATCTAAATACGGTTGATAATAGGGGGTGATATATTGATACATCAGACAGGCTCACATGTAAGAAAGGTGTGGGCTGAGGGTATTATCACCATCTATTGGCCAGAGGCAATGGTATCATACCTACAGGGTGTCGTGTTGTATATGCATGCAAGTAACGGGGAGAGCTGGCGCTGCCAAACGTGACTGGTTCCAATAATGAATTAACTACTCCCGCCTCCGCGTGGTGGGTAGGAGTCTATAATAGGCGTGCATAACATAGTTAAATATTAAAGATATGAAGCAAATTGTCACCGTAAAGACAGTATAAGGTCTAGTTAGTTCAGCTACTAGACTAGAATCTCCAGCCCCCAGTGAGGCTCATTACATCATCGGGATCCACTGCACTCCTAATGGAATGCAAACGCGCCAAGGCGTCCCCGTATATATCCTCCAGAGGCGTAGCAGAACGCGCACCGTTCGGGTATATCAGCGCATTCGCAACATCTTGCCCAGCGTCTACGACAAACTGCTTCATGTAGGCGACGCTCTCAGCGCCAAGTTGCTTTATCATATCATCTTCGTTGGGATCCGTCCATCCGCAATACACCTCAATAAACGAGTGTCCCTGTCCAGGGTCCCTTGAAGCTGGGAAAGCAGACGGCGTATCAGAGTGGTCGTAGAGTGATGGCAGGTATGGGATTATGTCGTATGAGATAAAGCTTGCGCTGTATTTTGTCAGCTCTGGACCATAAAACTAGCGACTTCGATCAGAAGTGTTATCATCAAGTGGAAAGCAAGTACTACCAGTGTCTGGTTCTTGACCATTTCTAGTATTGACGGCGTGAATTGCTCGATAGGTACCCAGTAGAACACAGATCTGTCCTCGAGTAAGCCAAACCAAGATTTCCCTCTGGCGGATCAGGGTGGCGTACCTCAAGCCCGTTGAGGCATTCGACGGAAGGGCCTGAATCATGTCCGAGTAAGTCCTGATCGAGAGGTCCTCACCAAAGTGCTCAATCGCCAAGAAATCACCGAAAATATCAACCGGGTATTCTGGTGCATCATAAAACAACATGTTCGATAGCACAGCCTGGTAGGTAATTAATCACTTTTTGACACATAGTTTTTCGACTGCATCACGCACCACTCCAGCAACATAGTCCCCTGTGACATGCAGAGGCTTTGGGATCATCGACATTTGCCACAAAGTTAGCTATAGCTGTATTGACTTCATCCCATTGAGCTTCCGCATAAGATATACTCCCGCCCTATGAATGATTATAATTAATGCCATGAAAATGCAGCAATACTTACCCAGACTTGAGACATAGGGTGCGTCTTGAGAGTCACTGTGGTGACGATTCCCTGCAGTGCATCAGCATGTCTGACACAAGGTTGGAGACGCAACAGTGTCACGTACAAAGTTGTTGAATCCCCCCTCAAAACGGAAAAAAATCAGAACGGTTCGCGATCTGCATGTCCAGGAACTTACCCGAAGTCCAAAGAACAAATCCGGGTCTGAAGAACTCGTGATGCTGGCGATCGTGCCATTAGGCATTACTAGCTCGAATGCAACGACGTTGTCGAGCGATAAACCATACTCATTGCTAAGATATGAATACCCTGTCAGAGCACCCGTCACATCACCGACACCTCCCAATGATCGGGCAAAACCCACCTCCCCCGAGGACAACACCTCCAATTCCAACACCGGTGGATTTCGGCCCCACAACGCTCACGTTGTATTGTTCAAGCTCAGCATAGATAACATCCCAAATTAAACCCATGCCAATGGTTGCCGTCTGGGCACTTGCGTCGTACGTGACACCTGAAAATGAGTAGAGGGCAATCTGTACGCCGGGCGTCGATGAAAACCCTGGATTCGCGGTATGCCCTCCGCTTTTAACCTTTTTAAGACAACACCACGTGTGAAGCGCAGATCGCAAGCCAAAAGTGCAATAGACTCACTGCGAATGGGGTCTGATCGTTGGCTAATATTCGAAGCTGATCGCAGGGTTAGCATACTGGATTAGACTTCGCTCGACCTTAAAAAACGCACCGCAATTCCAACATCTTCAGCACTGGCAGGTTCAAAGGAACATGCAGAAACTTGACTGCTGGAAGAAGCCCAATGTTGGTTATCCTTCGTGTATTGAGAAGACCCTATGGAGCGTTGATTCCTGTTGCAGCATCACTCTTGAATGTACTCACCGTGGTAATACACCTTGGAGTCAGAGGAAACAGAGCGAGCGATCTCCGTGCAGGTCGTAGCATATGAGTTATCAGCTCTCTGCACTTTTGTTGCCAAGGAGAGGCCTGCGAAGAGTAGGCCAGTAAAGATCATTGTTCGCGGGAATTGACCTAAAAATTCGAGCTTCCCTTGACGGTCTTTTAAAAAGGTAGGGAACTAAGAAATATGCATACTTACGTTATTAGTATATTACGGTGGTACTTTGCTGGCTGCTTAGCTTTATAAGGATTGATACTTCGTCCGTGCGTGACTATACAAAGACAGTATACTCAGTCGCGCACTCGATAGAGAGACAACGCCTTATGCATTACCTATACAAAGACAGTATACTGCAGGTAACGACCATAAGTGACAATAAACGGGCGAAGTGAACAGTTAACTAACCTCAGTCGCGCACTCGATAGAGAGACAACGCCTGAGGTACGAAACACATATCGTAGCGTACTAAATATGAAGAAATGAAAATACGCCCGTGATAATCTAGACAGCGGGCTGACATTGACAGCAGGCACTAGAATGCAGAAATGGCAGTAACCAAGTAAAATAGTGAAACATACGAAAGAAGTAAATCACGTTCTGGTACGAACGACTTGCTAATCCCAACAAGCTTGAGGGGACCTACCAGGGTAACCGAACAAGAATGTCATGACGTTATTTACGGTTTGGCATGGATCATGATTTATACAGCTTCATCTCAACGCAAGGATTAATAAGTCACACAACAGCGGTTGGGCTAGGACCGAGCGTTAGCTCGGTACGGATGCTGGCGAGATTGCCGCTAGGTAGGCGGGAAAAACTCGACAGGCGGGGTGTTGAATGCATCACAACTTGAATGACCATGATGTTGCGAAGGGAGTCGGGACGGTCTCGCGCTTACTAGTATCCGACGTCGGGAGCGAAGGGGATAGTGCAAGGGATGATGAGGGTGAAGGGGTGGAAAATAATAGCTTCGGACATCAGATCACTACTAAAGTGTAGTACAACAATAGAAGATTCACTATTTTCTTCCTCTAAAGTCTAGTCTTACAATTTGGTCTGGTACTTATACTATGTATCCTATGTAAGTACATCGAGACTAGGGAATATTAGTAATATTGCGACATAAAATGTACTAGTTCAGTATATTACTACACTGCCTTCGCTTCCGGCTTCGCATCTTCTTCCGAGTGACTTTCCGAGGTCACATCTCTTTCCGATGGGCCTCGTATCGTGTTCCGAGGACTGTTGGAAACGTTCCGAAAGTGTGGAATACAACAGGTTCTTGATTCTCGCAGAATCCGCCAGTTGATTATCTCATCGGGGCTACTACTGCTATCATGATGAGAATGACCGGCACTGAACGTCGGTCGTGGATGTCTGAAGAGCGGACTCAGCTGTATTCTGCACAACAGGACAAACCTTGGCAGCCGCTCGTTTTCCATGCCAGCGTGCTTCTGGTGCAAGACGCATAAGGCCACTTCATATACATATCTAACCAGAAGTCTGAAAGTAGTCTAAATGTAGGTGTTACAATCATCCTGAAAAGAGGGTGGGGGTATATACACACACATCCATCAAGGTAAGTCGTGAACGTCCACGTGAACGATCAACATAGCGGTCCTGAGAAGCCAAGTAAGAATTCGTTACACCTGCACACTTTTTTCCTCAGTGGGACTAGAAGCCACAGTTTTGTCGCCGTCTATTTGTCGTAGTTCAGCCTCCAGAATACTGCGGGAAAGCTTGCTACGAGAGCGGATCTTTGAACCAAAGAAGAAAAGGATCTGAAAACGATGAAACCTGGGACCTCGCAATTCATACGAATTTACCCACCCATGGAGTTGGTGCCATTACCGCGGACAACAGAGCCCAGAGTGTCAAACCCCATTTATATGTCATACCGGCAAACATCTGCTGTGTGAAGAGTGGGAACACCATTGCCATCACGTTACCTTTTGTGCGTTAGTCCAGCAGAATATACTGGTAGAAAGTGTGAACTCACGAGCTAAACTCTGCCCCGCTTGAGCCGAGGACGTATATGGACCGTAGCTATAATCATCACTAGTCAAAGATGTAGGAGGACACATATGAGGGGATACATACCAGTCTGCGATATACAAAAATGCGACTTGAAAGATTACGAAGACACCAGTCATGAAAGCCTGCGAATTAACGAATCAGGAAGAACATTTTGAGAAAACACTTGATTCATACAGTCAATCCGATCACAGGGGCTATCCAATGAACATTAGGTGATGCCGTCCATGCATAGATGAACATTGAGACGGGCAAGACAATAGCAGCAGCGCATGCCACGTATAGTCGTGCTTCTTGGCCCTTCGTCGCGAAATATTTTCTGAGGCGCATGAGTCATGACGAGCATCTCTTGCTGATTAATTACTCACCGGTATAAGGTCTCTTGGTACAGATTCGCCATCAGACCTATGATAGCTGCGACACTGTTTAAGTTAGAGATTAGGCGCGGTACGCATATAATATACAAAAAAACCGCTTTCCTCTGAGACAAGAAAACCAATCCTGTGTCGCTGACGCTGAAGTTGTAAACTGACTGAAATTCCATAGTGACCGATCTTTCGTTTACACCTTAGTGACCAGCTCAAACCTAGGAATGAATGGCACTTACTCGAGCAAGCAGTACACGACTCCCCAAGTGAAGCCACACCAAATCTGCCATCAAATCACATCAACAGTCGTCCACGGTACATAAGGTAAGCCACTGACACTGAAACTCTGCACAATAGGTTCAGTTAAGAGTAAATCTAAAGTTGCGAAAAAGGTAAGGAAAGAGTCCCAAAAAAAAAAAATCGTGCGTACACAATGGCCTTGTACATGATGTCTTAATCAGAGATAACATATCTGGTTTATCGATTTCAGCGCTAGTCCGATACCTGGGGTCGCTAGTCATCTTCCTAACATCCTTCGCGATGCGGGCTAGAATGATGGATGAACGTGTTTCGCTCAACACCAGGATGACTCCAAGAACAATCGCCCCAGTAAACCTAAGAGAGTGTTAGAAGAAATACCCCAAAAGATGTGGCTTTCTGGACAAACATGGCATGTACCCATTGCACCCATCGCCACCCTAGGTGCGGACTAGTAGCAATCAGTCCCCCAAACACTGATCCCAGGCCGAAAGAAAATATCGACGAAAATGCAAATATAGACATTGGCACTCCGCGTCTGGAATGTTGCCAATAAGTAACCTAACCACACATAGTATCATGCCTTACTCATGCGGCTGCCATATGTCAGCGATGCTACCTCCCACCAAGGATGCACCGGTCGAGCCAAAGACTCCTTGTAGTACACGCGACACAATTACTGTTTGTATATTTGGAGCCCTGCCAGTAATGAAGGTCGTTATTTGCAATTGTTATTGTGAACTTACAACGCATTCATAACTTCCGCTAGCAAGAACAGAACGGTCGACGCTATATAAACGGGTCGTCTACCGCACTCCTGAAGCGCACACTGCTTAATACTCAATAATAACATTAAGATGTACTACATACCTCACTGAATGACGAAGAAATCAAAGGAACGATCCCGAAACCTATGGCATACAAACTAAGTCCCAGGGTCGCCTGAAATTCAGTGCAATTTAGGTCATTCGTCATTGACTTATAGCTGATTGAATAAGACGACGATGCAGCCGCTGTTGAAAACATCAGATAGAATGACACAAACGCTAACAATGAACTCACATGTGATTCCACAAAATGCACAGCAAGTCAGTGTAATGGCCCACTTCCGTGCATAAGAGAAGTTTTTTGGGTCGCGTGGGTCTCCTTCGTCAAAATTAACCTGCTGAAAGTCAACCTCCCTGTATGTGGCGAATGCTGCAATGACTTACAAGTATCAAATCTTGGTCCTGTGGAACATGGGTAGTACATGACAGTGAACTGATCCGTTTTCGAGTGTCGGTTATCATCATCAAAATGTTGATCTTTTGATACCACAAGCTGAATGACTTTATAAGCCGATGAGAGGCGATCGATAACATTTACAAAACATGACAGTATCAGGGTCTCCGCCGTAGTGGGCCGGGATGCCTCAGCCATTAGTAAACTATGAAGCCTGAGCATATGTAATAACATACATTCTCACCTGCCACGAGAAGGTCACAGGAGGCTCATGTCTCGGGGAGATGAAATCAAGAATAGACGTTCGGCCGAGCACTGAACATTAGGTTCAGTGTAACCTGAACTACGTATATGCGGCGAAGCTTTAGGAAGCTTTAGGAAGCGTGAGCACAGAAACCACAGATAAATGGGTTAATCCCTACATGATTGCTCTACATTTGTCTCCGACAAAAAACATTTCACAAATAGGAACAAGGATGACCAGCTGGGAGGTGTTAGGACGTCGGCAACTAGCGCACAAACGTGCGGCTTTCATAAATAATGTAATTGTACGGCTGGTGTATGCCTGTCGAGTCCGCATATGAGCGAGGTGAGTAACAACTAACAAGTTTCGTTGTCAACTTTTACGATTCATTGTCGAATGCCATCGCGAAGGCTATCGATAACATCACAGTTGCCACTAATAACAAGGAATCATGAGGCCATTACAAGGGAAGCTTCTGATAAGAAAAAGTCCAACTTACGCGTCACGATGCCTCATTGTGCGACTACATAGATGAGATATAAGTCTCCATAAAGGCCAGTTTCTGGCTTGAGTTTTTTTCGAGTGTTCCAGACTATGTATGGTGTCAATATAAAGATAAAACGAACGAGGCCGAGATACACAAGATGAGGTCTATTAAGAGTCACGGCAGCCGCCAAATTGGAGTAGGAATTATCTGCGTGGACGAGAAGGCATGACCTGAAAATGATCACTTGCAATTGGTGAACGTCAGATTTTGCTTGGCTGAATCAGACTTCACAGCTATAAGTAGAACATGGTCTAACTGGAAATAAAGACGCACGAGCGACCACTAGGATACTGTGGATTTTGAGACTAGCCAAGCCTCCAGCTGAGAAATGAATAGGCCTTATTAGTGATTCAGACTCGAGGGTTTGACGTTAACTGCAACTTGAAGAGCTCAGATGGGCATTACCCTACTCCCATGTGCATATCACTCTTTCATCAGAGCTAAGTATTGGATGTGAAGGGCGTTTGACTTGTAAAACCGAGTGTAGTTTAGCCTGATTCAAGGCAAGACTTGAAATAAACGCGTCACGTTTTGCGTCACGTTCAACCAGGACATTTCTCACGTGCCATCCAGTGCTTTCACGACATCAGCGCGTTGTCTAGTTTGTCGCGTTTCCGATTTGTCCAGACAGACACTTTCCTGCAAGTGTCCCACAGAGCACTGACACAATCAATGACGAAAAATCATATGATTCACAAGAAGTACATCTCAGATCATGTTGCATCAGATGATGTGGGTAGCATACAATCTCAGATGATCATTTTATTGACACCTACGCTTGCAGATGGACGATATCATCAATATGTCGCTCGTGGACCATTGCAACGGTACACCTGTTTCAGACTCATCCAAATCCGTGGAGAAACCTTCATATCTTCAGAAACATGGTTTCAACACCCGATTGTCTTCTCTAGAGGTTGAAATACAAGGGATAGACGAGCAAATCAGGAAGTTGATCGCTTTAAGGGAGACCTTAATCGCTGAAAAAGAGGACCTCACCCAAGAACGCAACCGTATCAACCATGTACAGCCGGCACAGAGGCTCGGTGACGCTGTGCGCACTAAGGGCAAGAACAGACTTGAAGCTGCTACAGTTGACTACTCTGTCAGCTTCGACTGGTCAACGCAATTGCAGGTTACAATGAAGAAGGTTTTCAGCATCGCTGATTTTCGACTGTGTCAGAAAGGGTAAGTGCAGTATTTGACTTGCTTCCCGAATCTCAACAGATCGATAATAGCGTCTGTAATGCTAATATGGATGGACGAGACATCGTGTGTGTCATGCCCACAGGTAAGGCGATGATATGGGATGTACCCCAGCTGCTAATGCCCAGTTGCAGGGGGTGGAAAGTCTTTAACATATCAACTGCCTGCACTCCTGACACCAGGTTGTACATTGGTGATATCTCCCCTCATTTCCTTGATGACGGATCAGATTCTGCATCTGAGAGAGGCGGGAGGCATGTCAGCTTCTATCTGATGTTTTACTTATTTAATGCTGTTACCCTCAAAGTCGAAGCTGTCATGCTAACGGGGGGAACTCCACGACATCTACTAAATGAGATTCAGCAGAGACTCACGTCAATGGCATCGTCTCCGGTGCATGGTCACCAAGGTCGAGATATTAAATTGTGCTACGTGACGGTAATTCAGTGGTTCAAAGATATTCTCATTTTGATTCATTTCGCAGCCCGAGAAAATAGCTAAAAGCAAGACGTTCATGTCTCTCCTGCGCAAGCTTGTGGAAGGTGGAAAGCTTGGTAGGTTCTGATGTTATAACCATGAAAGCCAATGAGTATTTCGTACATATAGCTCGGATCGTCATCGATGAAGCTCACTGCGCATCTCAAATGGGTCACGATTTTCGGTATTACCTTTCCCCCCCTCTGAGCATATAAGCAGTTCACCAGTCGCTCATTAGCCCAGACTACAGGAAACTAAGCGTCCTTCGCCAGTTCTTTCCTCACGTGCCTATTCTCGCATTGTCAGCAACCTGCCCACCGAGAGTTCTCCAAGATATTCTCAAAATTCTCAAAATGAAACCGGTGGTAGATGGCAAAGGTATTCGTATTTTTGAATGTGTAGACAGCTGAAGCAACGTGACGATGCACCCAGCTGCCCCACATGATGGGACGGTGTATTTTTCAGCACCACTGTACCGTAAAAACCTGCATTACACTGTCTTGCCAAAGCCATCTTCAGCGAAAGAACACATCGCGACGATGTCGGACTACATCCTGCAGAATCACAGCGGCCACAGTGGCATCATATATTGCCTCGCAAAGAAGGTATTTTCAGTCAATGCAATTCAAATATTGAGCTCATATCGTTGAAGGATGCAGAATCAGTTGCTGAGAGCATCCAGGCGATGAGCAACGGCCGTATCAAAACAGGCGTATACCATGCAAATGTCGAGGATGGTCAGAAAGAAAGGCTGCACACGCAGTGGAGGGAAGGGAAAGTTCAGGTGGTTTGTGCTACAATAGGTCTGCCTCGCGTGCCATATCACATGAACTTCAGGCCTTGATAGGTTTCCGTGTAGCTTTCGGCCTAGGAATTGACAAGGGTAATGTTCGATTCGTGCTTCACCATACAGTACGTGTTTCACGTGAGATATTCCTCTACGCGGTGACATTGCTAACATGATATCCAGATATCCGTTCGTGAAACTTTAGTGCGCTGCGTACCCACTGAGTCCTCACCATCTCACAGAAGTCTCTCGACGGATATTATCAGGAGTCGGGACGTGCTGGACGAGATGGTCAAGATGCAGATTGTTTGTTGTACTATCGCCCGCAGGACGCAACTCGCCAAGCTTCCATTACATGCAGTGACCAAGACGGTGTGGTAAAACGTGAGTCATCTCCACACCCGCAGTTTGAAACATCACGCTAGAACTCCCCGCCTCCACTATAGTGCATGACATGTTACGTTTCGCGCAAGATATGCAACAATGCCGCAAGATTTTATTTGCCAAGTGGGTTTAACTCGTGTTCGCATCTCTATGTTCTCACCCAGGATGTTTTGATGATCATTCTAGGTACTTTTCTGCGTCATCGGATCTCTCTATGGCCTCATGGACCACGGACGAATCAAATGCAATGGACCGATGTGGCCATTGCGACAACTGCACGAGGTCACCTGACAACGTGGAACACAAGGACGCCACAGTTGAAGCATGGCAAATCCTGAAGATTCTTGAAGCTGTAGAGGGCAGTGGCGGGCGGCTAACCATTGCTGGCCTCAGTGACCTGTCACGCGGCCTGGGTGGCGGTTCATTCGAAACCAGTGGCGGCGGAAAGCGCCGAAATGCCAAAGAGAAAATACAAATAGACTATAATTCCGTGGCTGGCGGCAAAGTAGGGTTGTCAAAGGACGTGAGTTCTCGTTGGTTTAATTGCGAGTTGATCGGATCTAAAAAAAATGTGACCAGGACATCGAGTCGCTAATTGTGCAGATGCTTGTTTCGCGATACCTCGCGGAGGCGTTTTCATCGACGGCATATACCGTGAATGTTTACGTTGCACCCGGTAATCAAGCGCTCCGGCTTTCTCGCTTCACTCGTGAAGACGTCGTCAATGGACGCGGGCCAAGAATTCAATGCTATTTCAGGAGACTGGGGCGCAAAGGAAAGAGCAAGAAGGTCGTTGCTGACGTGCAGTCTCCTGGCATTTTAGAGTGTCAAGAAGACATCTCTGCTGGCCCGTCACGAATTCTAAATGCAGCTCCACCTAAAAAGAAACGACTGTATGAAGACGTATCGGACCCTGATGACGAGGATATCGATGAAGCAGAGGATTTTACGAGCCAGATGAGAATGATCGATGCGGAGGAGTCGGATGCTGACGACGATGACGGTGTGGACTGGGCTTACTCATTTAGACCCCCACAGCCGACCAAGAAACGGCGAACGAGTGGAGACAAAGCAAAGGGGATTCCTGCCAGAATAAATAGAGCAATAATGAGGGATGAACATGAGGTCATATCTCTCTCGTCAGACTAATGTACAAACGTGCAGGCATGTAACTTATCATCAACACGATTGTAGAGACGGGATACCAGCTCCAATAATGCGATGGCGAAGAGCGCATGAACTAATAAAACAAGCAGGTTATGAGAGGCGAAAAATTGGCCGACAAATGAAGAGGGGCAGTATCCGTATAAAATAGCCTCGTCTTGCGATGGACGTGTTAACACTCGTCATCAGAAGTGGGCGAGGAGGGGACAGCGGTGAGGTAACCAGCAATAATTCCATCCTGGCTCTTATAATTCGTCGGCTTCAATACAGAGCGTAGAGGAGGTTTGGGTATTAAACGATGGCCGATGTCAATGCGGGTTCCTTGCTCATTCTGCCACCCTCCTCCGGGCTCGGGGTAGTCATCAAGATCAGGAGGGTAGGCCTCTCCTGGTGCGGGTGGCCTGTAGGAACCATCATTTCGCCAGAGTTGGTCTCTGAAAAACAGGGAGTTAGCCTTCATACACGCCATCAGAGTACGACAAACCCTCTGCGATTGAACCATCCCTTCCTTCTCTCACTCGGAAAAATAGGAGATGGACATATCAAGTCATCGGACCACCGCACAGATCGTGCAGGCGGTGTGGTATTGGAGCGCATCGGCCGCGGTGGCAAAAGCTGTGTGTGATCGCCATCCGAATTCCGGCGATGTGTTAAATGTGGTGGATGATAAACAGATTCAATGTCTAGTACAGGACCCCGTAGAGTAGGGTAATGACTACCGGGAACCGCATCCAAGCCTGGAGGCGGTGGGATATTAATGGAAAGGTTCCCCTTGAGGGACGATGAACGCGATAGTTGCGATATCGCGTGTTGGTCGGCGTATGCGGCAGCATCATCAGATGGTCTAGAGCGCTCGCTCGCCAAGAGGATGCTGTCCTTACGTACTCTGGCGCTCACTGGAGGCGTCGGCAGTGGACGTGAAGGGTAAGAGATGTAGTCCCCCTTATTGGCAGACGAGGGCCTTGGAAGGGGACTCGTCTCACCACATGATGGGCATGAATGCCCTAGTGGGAAAGTCGCGGTATTCCTGGGTTGGTACGAAGGGGGTGAACGCGCGCGAGTTTGCTCAGAGCTGGGCGAAGTAGCTCTGATCTGAAGCATTCGTGTATTAGGGGGGCTGTCGGTGACACTGCTGCTCGATGAGCCGGAGGAGATCTGCGTGTTGACGGAGAATATAGAGTCACATTCGGTCGTGACATCAGAAGGTGGGTAGCGGTACTCAGACTTGGATGATACTGAGCGTTCATAGATGTACGTGCCTGGTACATGGGCAGCGTGAATGGCGTATCGTCCGGAGCCGTGCTTGTAATCGTATGATCGCTTAACAAAGCCAGGGTCCTCAGGTGGGGGTGGAGGAGCTTTTGATAGCTTCCTCGTGGTCTCCTGCTGGCGTGGAACGTGTCCGTGGGGTTGTCTGGATTGGGAGTCCACCCGTGCCATAGGGCGGTAGTCCACGTCCACTTTCGCCGTATATGGACGTGTAGGCAATGTCGGAGTCTTGAAGACCTGGACGGAGAACCCAGACGGAGCCGGGAGGAAAAAATTCTGCGTAGAACAGCTGATCAGCACGAGGAATGGTTAATGAACAAATATCATACTTTGGCCGCTCGGTCGTTGCGAGAGGGAGGTCGGGCAGCGGGATTAAAAGAGGAGAACATTATGAGCGGGTGGGGCTCTTACATGGGTGATTTGTGAATGCAGCTTATAAGCTAAACCTCGGGTACACATAAGATGACCACTGGCGAGGGTGAGCATGAGGCTTTGTACACGAGTCAAACAGGTTGTATAACACGCGTTCTGATGCGTATGTGAGAAATGAGATCCAGTTACCTATGGACGATGGGCACAAATACAGTGTGCATGTTGGCATAGTTGACAAAATACAAGTTGGCGAGTGATTTAGCTGTGGTATCGCTCAGATCAATAGTAAGTTCACTCAGTTATACCGCTCGTGTAAAATCACGTGAAAATACGCATATACATGTGTTTGGAATAATAGCCGCCATGGCCTTTTCCTTGTTTCGGG
>PVYP01007117.1:42714-53180 GCA_002995295.1 Rhizopogon vulgaris
TCCATTGTATATACAATGAGCCCCGGGGGGGTTCGAGTCACGCTTGTCATTGCCATCAAGATCTGACTCTCGTACGCACAAGGACTTTTCTTTACATAGCGTCATCACTCTTCGTTACATGCTTTATCTTTGATTCTCCGTCTCAATCCTTGCTTTTATTCCCGACTAAAGCAATTGATTTGCACGAGCAGAATCTCCAAGCCGTCTAACCGGCAGCCCGTACATAATGATGGAAGCCATCACTGTTTCACAGTGGCAGTGACTAGTGGAGGCATGAAGGGACTCGTTCACTATGCGCCGTGATGGCGAAGACTGAGCCAACAAAAAGGCAAGTTAAGTAAGGTTCAAAGAAGGATTGAAAGATGTCCAGTTTATGAAGTATGTATGATGTGTAGTAAAATGTACAGGTGGATGGTAACTTTAATAGAAATAATTAAGGGAGATTACGAGGGTTGTAAGATGTGAAGGTAGGTGTCCATCAGAATCACATTATGTGTCTTGAGCGATGTCATTCGAGTTCGTAGAAGGCGGCGGTATGGTGATACATGTCATTCCTGAGGTGTCTATTTCTGACGATGGCTTATCAACCAACTTTTTCAGGTCAGAGAAGAGCTTGACTTTATCAGGGAGCTATACACATGAACGTCAGGAATCAAGCAAAAGCTGTGAAAGTGAGGATGAAATCCTCACCTGATATTGGACCACACGGCCCGAGGTGCTAGGAACCACGAACAATAGTGTTTCGCTGATATCGGCGGAACTATCACTGGTGAGAGCTGCCACTGATGGATAACATATCTTGAATGGCTGCAATCCAATGTTATTAGCCTTTGTTGATCCAGAGGCCTTGTATGATCCAGTCAACATCTGCAAAAACGCCTTTCTAACTACATCCCAGTTACTTGTTCCGACGAGGCAGAGAAACCTTGGGCGGTGGAGGGCGAGCTTGGAAAGAAGGATGGGTACGGATGAGTCACGCTCAGAAGAAGAAAGCTCCGATGCCTGAGATTCGTGAGTTAATATTGATATTGAGTTGACAGGTAAGCGCTGCAACAACCTCTGCGGACGGTCTGTCGACCAGATTTGTCTATGGATTGAAATGCATGAATTGGGGCTAGGTAGATATAAGAAGTAATTGAAACTGACCAGACCAATGTTAAATGATGTTGGCAAAGAATGGTCTTCTGATGGTGGCAGTAACCACGATGTGAACCCTAGAAGTCTGGGGTCAAGATCTCGAGTATAGTTCGATATTTTGAGTGGACATACCAGATTGGTGAAGACATTTCCAGAAGTGATTCGTCGGGTTGGCAAAGTGATGTCCTTTCTGGGCGGACATGCAACCTGGACTGACGTGGTTCTCTTAGAAGAATGCACGACATGGGAGATACCCAACCCACTTGATTCCACAAAAGACAACTAGAAAATATGGACGTTTAGACGGATGTGATTTGGGTAAAGGGTTACATACCATCAAGACCATAAGCTAGATAGTCTGTGAGGGGCGATAGATGGGCATATTTTTCCGGTGGGGCGTATCCTCTCTTCAGCTTTTTGGCGGGGCTTTTTGACGGACCTCCGTCTGACACCTTGCGTTTACCTTTTCGAGATGTTGAAATTGGAGAAGATAAAACCTCGCGATTGACTACTAGCTTTTGGGATGTACTAGTAGGAACTTGGGATGAAATATAGTCTGGCGCAGTGGAGAATTTAAATTTGGATAGATATTCCTTGAATTTTTCAGTGACAGGCGCCTGTATAGGTAGATGATCCGACATGAACCGATTCCAATCCTCGGTCGCTGAGATGAGGCGTAAGGTTAAATCGATAAGCGCGATGAGATGATTGGCTCTGGCTTCTGCGCAGCAAGATAGCGATAACATAGAAGGTCATGGGGTCATGAGGGTGGTCACGAGGCTCCTTCAATCATGAGTCTTAAAAATGGCGCCCTTGGAAAAGTCGAACAAACAAAGCCCCATTTTTCTTTTGTTATAGTTAATTTTCTCTCTCTTTCAACGTTGTGATTATTGAGTACTATGCCACCTCGCGTTGCTCCTGAGACTCGCGGCGGCGGAGGCGGTGGTAGGGGTGGTCGTGGCGGTGGTCGCGGTGGCCCTCGTGGGGGTCCTCCTCCTCGTGGTGGCCCCCGTGGTGCATCACCCTATGGAGGTCCAGTCGGGGGAAGATCTCCTGCTCCCACTGGTCCTTCAGCTCTACCTGGAAGCCATGTTCAAGCCGTAGGCGTAAAACGGCCTGGATATGGAACTGCAGGTAGAGCCCTCACCGTCTACTCCAACTTCTTCAGAGTTAGCCTGCCTGAGAGCGTCATCCATCACTATGACGGTTGGTATCGTTTCATTTTCAACTCTCTTCTTCTTCTCATCGTCTGATTTCATTCATTTTCCTTTGTCTGATCTAGTTGGTGAGTACTGACGCCGATCATCGTCCATCTGACTTGTCGTTGATCCTTTGCGTCAATCTATCGTTCAGTCATCTCCCCTGATGAAAAGGTTCTCCCTGCTCGTCTCAATATGGACTTGATCCATCATCTTCAGACTATCGATGCCGTTGATGTCTTTACTCCCCGTGCCGTTTACGACGGCCGAAAGAACCTCTTTGCCGTCAGGGAACTACCCTTCGGTCCTTCAAACAGCCAGCAGGTGTGCTTATCTGATGTCTTACAACCCGCATCGTTTACACTTATGTAGTTTGATGTATGCCTTTCCGACGATCCTAATCGCGGGAGTCCCGGTGAAAACACACCAGGCCGCGGTCCTAAGATATATAAAATCAGGCTCACCAAAGTCGCCACTATCAATCCGGAGTATGTTTCACAGCTTCTTCGAACGTCGTGTAGCTGAAATCTTTCTTCATTAGAGTTTTGCAACGTTTCATCAACGGACAGCAATCACATGACAACAGTGTTTTGACTGCATTGACGGTGAGCAACTTTGTAAAAGACGCTTCAATTGGTTGACTCTGCGTATCCTGCAGGCGTTGAACGTCGTCGTCCGTATGGAACCGACAATGAAATACCCATTCAACGTCCGCTCGTTCTTCACCAATCGCGAGACAAAGGACATCGGTTCCGGTCTTGTCTTATGGCGTGGTTACTTCCAGTCAGTGAGGCCTGCCATCGGACAACTCCTCATCAACGTCGATATATCAACTGGAACGATGTACAAGCCTGGACCGTTGATGGACCTCTGTCTCGAGTTTTTTGGGAGACCTGGACAACACGCTCTTCTCAGTCCTAGAAACAACATGCCCGATCGCGAGCGTATCCGCTTGCAACGCTTTATTTCAGGCATCCGGATCAGAACCACTTACGCTGGTGAAAACAAGGCTCCTCGTGTGGTCAAGAAGTTGAGCAGTGCTGGGGCTGCCGACTTGAGTTTCACCTTGCGGGATGGAACGAGCAGGACCGTCGCTCAATACTTCCAGACGACCCTCAATCGTCCGCTTCGGTTCCCGAACAACCTCTGTGTGGAGGTAGGTCGTTCGTAGTAATTCTCGGAACTTCTCATTAGCTTGTTTAGGTTGGCAGTGGCGCTCTGATCCCGTTGGAGTTATGCACTGTTCCTGAGGGTCAAATCATGCGGAAGCAGGTACCTCCTGAGAAGACGAAGGACGTCCTGGATTTCGCCACGAAGCGACCTACGGACCGCCTTGCTAGCATCACGAATGGTCTTGCGGTATACTCTTTGTCCTATAAAGCGCGCATCATACTCAAACGGTCACCAGGTGCTTGAATATGGCCAGTCGGAATACGTGCGCCAGTTTGGCATGCACATCGAAGATACCGCCGGACCGCTCACTGTGAAAGCCCGCGTTTTGGAACCACCAAAGTTGAAATATGGCCCAGGCAGCGTACAGATGATCATTGTCAGTGTCACTATGCGTTTACCTTTCTGCGTACTGATCTTATTTCTGCTGCTTAGAAACCAAACAATGGCTCGTGGAATATGTGCGTGTTGCCTAATATCTGTATCTCTACGTTGCTTACAGAGTCCTAGGATTGATAAGCGCTTCTTTAAACCTGCGACCATTGAAAAGTGGATCGTAGTGATTTATGAAAGGCAGCAGCGCTTCAACCAGCAGTCGGCACAGGACATGATTGATGGGATGCTGAAAAGCTTCAAGGACGTCGGTCAGTGACTCATACGGCGTTATATAAGTTCAGGTTCAACCCATTCCACAGGTATCCGCGTCAACGACGAGAAGCCGATGGTCACTTGGCAAAACGGCCAAGGTCGAATTGCGGATGTAAATGTTCTTTTACGAAGTGCTGTTTAATCTGACTCAAACTGTTTATTTCAGCAACTGCGCGCCGCTGGCAACGACCCAAAGTCAAAGACACGTCCACAGTTAATCGTTGTGGTTCTGCCCGAGAATGGCAATGATATCTACACTGCTGTGAAACAGTAAGTTCCTCCCAGTTCATCTTGTACCAGTGATTCACAGTGTTTTGCGTAGCTTTGGAGATGTCACAGTAAGGCTGCTCGATGACTGCACCGCATGACCTCTGAAAGTATGACCTTAGGTCGGTGTCGCGACTCAGTGCCTCAAGAGCCAGAAGTGCTTCCGCGCCAAGCCTCAGTACTATGCCAACGTCTGCTTGAAGTATGTGATGATCTATTGAACACG
This sequence comes from Rhizopogon vulgaris, assembly GCA_002995295.1. Lineage (NCBI taxonomy): Eukaryota > Fungi > Basidiomycota > Agaricomycetes > Boletales > Rhizopogonaceae > Rhizopogon > Rhizopogon vulgaris. The sequence goes on from PVYP01007117.1 coordinate 47,362, forward strand.
GTGCTTATTTCGATGCCTACTCGTCACAGAATTAATGTGAAACTGGGCGGTATCAACACGATTCCCGACCCCCAATCGGTTGCAATGCTCACCGACCCACGTCACCCCACCATTGTAATGGGTAAGCACCGTTCTTGCACTGCTCTATCATCCGATTAACCAGTTCACCAGGCGCCGACGTCATCCATCCCGCACCCGGTTCTGACGGCCGTCCCTCATTCACAGCGCTCGTCGGGAATGTTGACTCTGATAGCGCCAAATACATCGCTACCAGCCGCGTACAAGCTTCTCGTGTTGAGATCATCGAAGATCTCAAAGACATGGCGAAGGTGTGTGGTCATTTGTTTATGATTGCTGACACTAATCGCGCGCTCTTAGCACATTCTCACCATGTATATGAAATACCGACAATTCGTAGAGAAGAAGACAGGCAATCTTGCCCCTGCACGTCTCATCTTCTACAGAGGTTCGTCGTGATGCCATTCGTTCTTTGTGCCTTTGCTCACCATGCAACGTAGATGGTGTTTCTGAGGGACAGTTCAAGCAGGTTCTGGACTCCGAGGTCCAGTCGCTCAAAGGCAAGCTTGTCATTTTGGAGAGACATGGTCAAAACCTGACAACCTGCCTAGATGCTTGTGCCGAATTGAAAATAAACCCGAAGATCACGGTGATTATCGTCGCCAAACGGCATCATGTTCGGTTCTTCCCTACCGGCTCAGGACCAACCGAGCAGGATAAGAGTGGCAACTGTCTTGCGGGTACCGTGGTTGATCAAGTCGTCGCTCACCCCACAGAGTTCGACTTTTATCTGCAAAGCCATGGGGGTCTTCTCGGCACCAGCCGCCCTGCTCACTACAACGTCCTATTCGACGAGAATGGCTTCAGGTAAACGCAACCCGCTCACATGAGGTAGATTGGATGTTGATTGGGTCCCTCCCTAGTGCTGACGGTCTCCAATCATTGTCCTTTGCTCTTTGCCACGTGTACGCACGATCAACTCGGTCTGTTTCTATACCCGCTCCAGTGTACTGTGAGTCTATCTATACCCAGCGCACTCGTCAATGAAGTGGCTGATCTGTGTGACCAGATGCGGATATTGTTTGTTCTCGTGCCAAGAACCACTATGACCCGCAAGGGGCCGTCGACTTCTCGGACACTGCGACTCAGCTTGACTCTGGCCAGGCTGAAGGCACCCTGGAGGCGTACAAGCGCGGGTTCAAGCCCCTCCATGCCAACATGGCGAGCTTGATGTATTTCTCTTGAAACGCCGCCATCGTCGCTGTCGTTGTTGTTTGTCGCTTTGCCTTTCTTTTTCGAATACCCAGAACAGAACAAAAATTACGAGATTCAGAGCGTTTGCTTTTCATTGCACGCATTCATAGAATAATTTCTCGTCGAACAAACGCTACAGAATTCCTGGAGACTTTTCTTCCTCCTCTTTTCCCCCTCCTCCTCCTACTCTTCTTCCCGTAATGAGTGACCCTCAGACCGTCTACGAATACCGCATCTCATCTCACCTGTATACCGTGAAATAGTACGAATACCGATTGGCGCAACCCATCACTTGACACTTGACATATAAATGTGTGGTTTGATTGATCCATTAATCATTGGAGGCTCGCGTGGGTGGCACTCGACTTCGAATCCTGCGGCCGTTGTCGCTGTAAGTTCCTGCATGTACCATTCGTCGGTATATGCGCGGGTCAGGCTATGGCGAGGAAAGAGGCCTAGGCGACCTATGATTTATCCGGATGGCAAATACTAGGACATCTCTTTCCTCCCCTGGCGGGCGGGAACAAGGGCCAACAGATGAATCTGAGTCTAACCATTTCTGACGACTGTTGCTTGCTTAGAGTCAACATCCTTAAGCTACGTTCGTCCTCGTACCTCAGACTCACTTGGAATATCATTTACATAGTGCGGTACTAGTAAGAACTGAGTACTGATGGTTGGTCTGAATAGTATGAATAGACTTTCCCCCACCGAGTCACAGCATCGGCACTACAACCAAACTGTCGTCAAATTCCTTCGCAGCTTGCCCTCTGTGCGTATGGTCACGAGGTTGGCGGTCGTGACCTTCCGCCAGCCAGCATATGGGTTCCGGGGATCAGGGCGAAGCAATACGCAGAGATGCTCCTGCTCTGGCTGAAGAATGCCGTCCCCATTCGCATCATAGCACCAGTAATCCACGACTCCTGCGGTATAGCTGGCGTACGCATCAGTCCGAACGTCCACAGTGCCAATCTTCTCGTAAACCGTCGCCTCCTGAAGCGACAAGTCAACAAGGAACACTTGCATCTGCAACCCGCGCTTCGTCATGACGATGTTCTGATCTCCACGCCATACCGTAGATGGCAGACGAGCGTCGTTGCTCGCTACTGGATCAAGGGGCAGATAACCTTTCGGTGAGTCTGGAAACGCAGCGCTGTCGGACGAACTCGGCCCCGCCCACGCGAAGATCTGCCATTCGTCGCATTTCTGGACGATCGCTTCCATCAGCCTGTGGAACGCCCGTTTTCCCTCTCCATATGCTATCATCATGGTCACGTCGAAGATGCCGATGAGAGAGTACGCAACATCTTCGATACGGGTGGTTGTCCGAGTAGAAGCCCACATCATTTTCTGGTGGACGTTGTCTGTGCCTGGTTGGAAATGACGGAGGTCGTCGAGAGGTATCCTGGTGGCGCGCGAGAGCGCAGCCATGAGCTCCATGTTTTCCTTGTCGTTGACATCGCCGGTAAGTGGTTTCCAATCTCTCCCGTAAAACTTCATCCTCTGCGGTGCAAGCAGCTCTTGCAGAGTCCACCCACGAGTGAACCATACATCTTCGTGGAGGTCGTCAATAGAGGTGGTGTCGGCGAGGAATGCGATGCATATATGAGCGTCACGGTACCACTTGAACATCGACCGGATGGCTTCTTCGAGCTCGGTACTGCTGTCCTTGTTGATGCAGCATGTATCCGACCATGCCAACCGGCACCCATATTCGCTAGCCTTCTCGCAAAACTTTACGAGTTTATCATAACCATATGGTCTGAACGATTTCAGGATGTCATAGAAGGTGGGTTCGCCCCTGTCAAGCCAGCGGTGGGAGAGCACAGCGTACTTCAGGATGTTCTTCACAATGTCTTTAATCGCGTCTTCCCTCTCCGCTGTAGGGCACGATTCCTTCAGCTCGACAAGGCGACTGTTGATGGCTTCCTCCGTGATCGAGATGACGTCTTTGCGGAACATCCGCTTCACCTCATTACGGCCGACAAGCCTTTTGTCTGGGACGTGAATAAGGTACGTGGGTAATTCATTTTGCACGTATGCATTGAATATGTTTATAACCTCTGGTATCCCTAGCATACTTGGAGGTCCCTGACGTTATCCATGAGCCAGGCTCGACAGAGAAGGAAGTCATAATCTCACCGAGATATCTGGACCATCCAAGTCATTTGGATTCTTTGGTGGAAGCCTGACTTTGATGCCTCGGATGCCCAACGTCGGTGGCTAGCGAAGTCTAAGCTAGATAATATGAGCTAACACGAACTCGTACAGTTATCTGTCCATGGGGGAAAATATCCCGGACATCGTTGATGACCTCTGACTTCAACTTGTGGAATTTCGCCTTTTTGGAATTCACATATTCCTTTGCGTAAGATGGTACGATAACCACTTCGGCAACGTGTCTCACCTTGAGCGCTGTTTGGTCTTCGTCCTCCATGGTGACCTCCATGATTTGGTGCACAAGGTCTTCAAAAAAATTACCCATTTCTTGTGGGGCAGGGGGCAAACAATCTGGCGAATGAAGAGCGCTGGCATGTGTCCCCCCTTGTTATCTGCTCAGTTTTTAATTCTGCATAGCCCGGCCCCTGACCCAAAAACCGCACTGGATTTCGAAACTCTATTCATTTCGGAGGGCTTCGAATGTTCTGCCTCGTTACCTGTATGGAGAATTTCTGATCTGCGTCTAGGCGACGCGGTGCAGCATCGTATTAATGTCTGTGTTCCAGAGAACCTTAACCTTAACCTAGACTTCTTCAAGTCGCGCCGCACGTTCAAGGGGCAGTGGATTGTGCAGGATACCTTGAACACGTGTTAGTTTGTAGTATGGGCTTTCACATTGAGGCGTACCTTAGAACCCTCAAGGCCTCACCCCAGATCCCTACAGCTTTCATGTGCTTGATTGCATCTACATCAACCACCCCAAACGTGTCGAAAAGCAGCTACGTGGCGTAATTCCTTTCGAGACCAGCGCAGATCGTTCTAACCCTGAAGTTGTGTACAAGATGGGACTTCTGACCCTTACAGGTCAAAGGGTCCTGAGTGGGCCATGCAGATTCTAGCATGACTCTCGGCGGCGGAACGGGCTCATAAGATCTAGAAGTATTGCTTGTCCAGTGGATTGGAATAATCTGTGAAACGAGTAGTCAAGCCGACCTGTCCTCTCGGACAAGCTTAAACATTTAAGAATTACTACTATCAGAACAACATGATGACGCCACATCCACAGGACGACATAAGTACAGTATGCATACATGACAAGATGTAGATGGGCATACCAAAACAGTCAAGACGGAGCCAGGATCTTAAGTACGTCTCATGGCTGAGCAGCTTCTCGGCTTGCGAGGAATGCGCCCATGTCTCTGGTTTTCCCTCTTGCCCCAGAAAGCCCGATGCTCGGGAACCCCCGTATATACTCAGGCTGCCCCTCGATGGCATGTTCCATGCGCTCATGAGGGATAGGGAACGCAGCGACAGCTGGTGACGCAGATACAGACTGAATGGGGGTATACGGTGCCGTAGACTGCGACGCTGTCGAAGACGAAAGAGGCGAGAAGCGTTTTGATGTGCGGTGCTTTTTGGTTTTCGCTGGCTTGGGCAGCTGCATTTCGGTTTGGGGATAGGAGGGAACGGCTTGTGTGAGTTGATGATGGTTGTAATGTAAGCTTGGATCTCCGCTGGAGATAGAAGCAGAGGTCCGAGAGTGAGAATCTGAACGCGAACCGCTCCAAGCAGGAGTACGCTGCTTGCGAGTGTATAACCCTCCACCGAGATCTGCGTCGTCAGCGTCCTCTGAGACGTCGCCTGTGGCTAGCTGTTCTTCTTGGCTGCTCACAAACGGCCCAAACTCAGCGGCTGGCGGCGGGAGCGACGAAGATTCTCCACTGCCCTGGAAGCCCTCAAAATCATCGCCTTCAGCAAGAACGCCGCCGTTGAGTGAGAGCAAAGTTGACATGCGCTCGCGCTCCCTCCGCTCCCTCCGTCGTGCCTTCCTCTCTGCTTTCCGCCGTGCCTCCTCCTCCCACCTCTGCTGCTCAGTTTCTGCACGGTCCGGAGACGACAGACGAGCAATAGTTGATGCATCGAGTGGTGCCGCATCCGAGTCCAGCGTAGATGAAGATACCGTGCCGAGTGGTCTCCTCCTCCATCCTCGTTCGTCTTCATCGTCATCCGAGAGGTAAATCGGCGGGCGACCGAATAATGTGTACCCAAAGAGAGTCAGGGAGAATGCAGGGCGCTTTCGCTGCCTTCTTCGTCCAGCACCACCAATGTTTGAGTGCAGGGAGAGCGTTTCTACTTCTGTGTCTGTGTCGCGCAGGAGCCCCTCGAGCTCGCTGTGAGTTCTGGGGTCGATGGAGGTGTTATCCCTGGATTCAACGGGTACTGTGCTGCTACTAGTACTAATGCATGGCATGCATGAGGCAAAGGCAGCTCGTATGCTGTCTTTATAGGAGAAATTGACCATAGCCATGAGTGTGTGTGAGGGTATATAAAGTTACTTAGCACACAGAAGAAGAAACGTGAACTCGTTGGTCGTGACTCGTGGCGCT
>PVYP01007120.1:0-13967 GCA_002995295.1 Rhizopogon vulgaris
GGGAGGTTGAAGATAAGGGAAATTGAAGTTCAGCGATGAATAAGAACGCACGCTTCTTAGTGTGAGAGGGTAATGTAGGCGCTTGATCTTGGGCTCCACAAGAACATTTCACGTGAACTTGTTTCGTCTTGCGCAGTTCTCTACAGTGTTCACACTGAGTGACTGGACGACCTTTTTTCTTAATTTCGAAGAGAGGACGATCTGTGTGCTTGCATGCAGACGAACGATGGCCCTTTATGCATGTTTCACTGAATATATAAATGTTGAAATAAAGATTAAGGTAGGTATGAAATGAAGACATACCACGCATATTTCTTATCACTGACAAGTACCTGAATGGTGGGTGGATTAGAAGTCATGTCGACGACGATTGGTCAACGGAATTCCTACCATGTTTGTATAGAAAGATTCGATTTAAGGTAAAAAAAAATCAAATCAAATCGAAAAAAAAAATGAAAGAAAAAGAGTTTACGTCCCGGACAAATGGTGATACTTCACCGCCCGCGACGTGAAAGCGTAGGTCACTGGGATATAGCAAACATTGAAACGGAGGCAACAGCGTTTTCAAGGACCATAAAGTAGGAAAGAAAAGGACTGTTGACAAACGTTGACAGGCCCGAACTGTCCATTCCTTTAATCATCCCCTTTGCTTCGAAATCTTTCATTTGTGCCACAAAATATAAATATTAAATAACATTTACAAATATATACCATCATGGCACCGAAAAGCGAACCTTTGGCAGAAACAGCTCAATCAAAGTTTCGCTATATTTTGAGCTGCCTCCACGTGGTCAACAACTACTCCGATAGCTTCCTACTAAGTTACATAGCACCCGCTCAAGTTCAACGTTGGTTGACGTTGAACCCTGTACTTCTTTCACCTCCTCCCCCTCGGACCACTCTCTTACGCGAACTATGTATTTCATCAATCGATATAATATCCCATGTTATTTCATCCCATCATGACGGTCCGACACTTGATTCACGTCATGCCACCCTGTCCTTCTACCAGAACAATCTATTGACACGCCTCCTGTCACCTCCCCGAGGGGTTCTATTTATTTTGCCATCACCGTTGCTGCCTCCTCCCTCTTCAGCCCGTGTCAGTCACTCCAATCAATCAATCTATCTAGTAACTCCAAGTTCTCACCCATTTCGGCGCTAGCTTCCTAAACTGTAACATAAGTTAACATACATCAACTCCGTTCATAAGGAACAATATGCAAAAAGTGCAATCTCAGCACACGCGATATTCCCGGGAGGAAGTTGAGGTACCAACATCTATTCTATCTCAAATTCCAATAAGATAATTTTACGACCCTTAAGCTTCACCCTCGGCGACGCGCTGTTGTCTTCGTGCCTTCTTCGCTGCATTGGCTGCTGCAGCTTTTGCTTTCTTAGCTTCTGCACGCGCTGCCTTATCTTCTTCCTCCTTTCTTTTCGCCTCTTCTTCCGCTTTACGCTTTTCTTCTTCTGCTTTCGCCTTCTGTTCTGCAGCGGACACGCCACCTTTGCTCTTCTTCTTCGCCTCGCGAGCATCCTTTTCTTCCTGCTTAATCCGTTTGATTCGGGGGTCAAGACTGAGCGTAAGATCAACCAGATTCCGGAGTCGTGCGATATCCTCTTTCTTTCGACGCGCTCGCTCAGATTTGTTCTTTTTCTCAGTGTACCTTTTGTCATCACGGCTGCAGAAACAGAATGCGTTAGCTGTCATCGCACATCTGCCGATTCCCATGGCTTACTTGTCACTTCCTTCGTTCACCTCCTTGTCCAGGTACTCGAATGATCGCCAGCTGTCAAAGTTGTACCAAAAGTCATAGAACCCATGCACATCATCCTTTGAATCGTCCATCTCGCCCAACATCGGCGCAGGCGTTTTCTTGCTGAACCGCGCCTCCCTCTCAAAGATAGGCGCAAATGTCGTGAAAAAGAGCGCAGCATCTTTTTCTCCTTTAAAGTCCGAGGCTGAAGGATCATCCTCTTCGAGAGAGAGGCAGATTGGGTCCACAGAGTCGAATTGGCGCCGTCGTTCGACGTTTGTGAGAACCTCGTTGGCTTTTTGGATGCACTTGAAGAATGTGTCGTCATTTGTGGTGTGCGATGCGCCTGCTTTCTTGTCGGGATGATGCTTTAGTACTTTCTTGCGATCTAAAGAGTAGCATTGCATCAGGGACCCTGATGATGACAAGGAGTCTTGTAACGCACGGGCAATTTTTATTTGTTCGGGTGTCGCCTTGTAACGCAAATGCGACAATCCAAGGACTTGATAATGATCTTGTTTCTATGCATGATAATTCAGAGCTCAAAGGTCCATGTCAATGCAGTAATATGCATACCTTCCACTCCTTGGGATCGAGTAAAAGGAGCCCGGGAGCTTCCACCTCGTCCCCAACACCAAGGTCGTCCTCCCCATTCAGACCATCCGCGTTCAGCGCCTCAAGGCGCTTCTGCTCCTCTTCAAGCTGCTTGTCATACTGCTCAAAGGTGAAGTTATTGAGGGTGCGTTTCACGTGAGCAAGATATGCCGCGCCTGCGGGGATGAGCCTGCGCTGGACGAGAGCTGCATATGTCAATGAGATGAGAATAGGTTACAACTTATTTCAAGATGGACTGGTAACGATCGTGGCGAGACACTCACGGGAGATGGAAGAGTTTGGGTCGGAGGGTGGGGTCCAAGTGGGAGGCAGGGAGGGGAGTGTGACTAGCGTCGCCATCGTTTGAGGATTTTTCCTTTGTGAAAGCCAGCTCGAGATCATCAACACAAAAAAAGGTTTCGATGATCAAGTAAGCAGCCAGTTTGAGATAGTGCCCCTGTCGTCGCCTTACTACCGTACTTTGCCCATTAATCCCATCAATGTGATTTCGATCAATATTCTTAATGAGAAAAGAAGAGGGAACTATATTGTTGTAACGCGCAGGGTACCTTTGATTGAGGTGGACGGGTGACATCAAGGTGAACTAAGATGATCAAAAGTGTCGTACAGGCATGACCGGAGACGTAGTTATAAAAGTATTTGCTATTGGACCATGCATCTTTGAATCGCACAAACGCCTGGATGCATCACCCGGTAGTAGTGGTGAAGAGCGGCGAACACCTGTCATCAATATTTAACGTGATAAAGCGTGTACTGGGGCGGCCTGGCGCCCGACGGTGACAAATCAAGACTATAATCATCATCGTACAGCGCACCGCGTTCCCCCCGCGACCATTTGCACTTGCATGACGAACGCAACCACTGAGTTCAGCGTGCCGGCTTTGGGAACCAAAAATGAGCAGCGCCATACAAAATGTTGGACCTGAGGCCCTCGGTTGAAAGTCGGTGTGCAGACGTCTCGTATTGTTAATGGGTCAAAAAAGCAGGTTTGTCCTCTCGTGACGGGGGTCTGGATGGATTATATTTCACCACTACTTACACTATGTAGATATTATAGACAACGTTAAACGTTTTAAGTCAAAGCCGGAACTTGCCGACTTGAAGGACCTCAAAACCTCGGAACGATCGTTGTCTTTTGCCAATCAACATTTCATGTTTTGAACGTCACGTCTGCATACATATCTCGACAGCTTTGTGGCCTTGAAGCTTCCAGCACTACTCGCAGATAATGTTTTCACCTCTTGCTTACGAATTAAGCTAGCGATACAGTACATTCGGCCCTGCATGTTCAAGGAAGTTCTTCATGAGATCGACATACTAGGAGCACTGGCGATAGGCGGTTTGGGGGAGGGCAGGTAGGCTATGCCTTAGATTCTTCAGGGATCCTAATCATTTAACCTTCAACCAGAGTCGTGCATGTATTACTACGGCGACGATAATGCACTTGCGGAATACTCACTGGCAGTTTTGACCAGAAAATCCTTCCACGGTCTTGCGTAAGTATTCCATTGCACCATAGATTACAGACCAGTAGAGTGGTGCGTACCCGAGTCCATGTCTTACTTTCATTCCGTGATCCGAAAGGTGTGTTTAGGGGCAGTCAGAATCTAAAACACGGCTCCCGTAAGCTACCCATTGGAATTCAACCTGCGTCTGTTTAAAAGATCCTCTTCGTTCGCGGAAGCGTCTTTATCCACTATTTTCATCATCTACGTATTTTTTCCACACTTGCGACAGTTCACCATCATGGTTTCATCACAACTTGGATCATACGAATGTCGGGCTGTCGAATCCCTGGTTAACAAGTCATTCAAGGTCAAGCCCCTGTCCAAATTATGGACTAGCATCAGGTCGACGTCGATTAAGACCTCCTTTTCCTTCAGTAAAGTGAAGTGTCCGGTGTCTTTGGATAAGGTGTCCGTTTCTACTTCTGCACGGTCTGGTAGCTGTGCCGCCGCTATCGTTTCGCGGCCCGCTAATCCAAGCATCATGTCTGTGTTCAGTATCCTTCCGCCTGATTCCTCCATGCGGGGAGCGGAGGCACTTCAGGGGGTTACCGTTGCGGAACATAAGTCGGAAGTGCACAAGTTTAGGGGTCTGAGAAGGATGTATGTCTTGGACCTCATCGATGCAGCGTTGTTTGCAAGAGAGCCCAAAGTACGTGATAATTTGCCGTGTTCAGTGGTACATACTGACAGTGTACCATAGACGATGAAAAGTAACCCTATCCATGCTCCTGATCGCAAGGACCATGCGGTGGTGCCGTTCTCCAAGAATGCGTCTGGTCCAATAGTCCTCAACACAATGACTACGAAACGCTACAAGCCGCGATTTCCTTTCAAGAATGAAACGAGTCTTAGTGACTTCATCGTCCGTGCGAAGCTCGGCGCTGGCGCGTTCGGCGTTGTTTATCGCGTCGAAGACAAGGTTACGAGCCAGACCATGGCCCTGAAGGTCATGAAGAAACACGGCGCGGATGACAGTGATCTCGAGCATTCTCTAGCCGAGTTGGATGCTATGAAGCGGCTTATGGGCGACCGCCACTGTATGCAACTCGAGGCAGGTTTCCAGGATGAGCAGTGCCTCTACCTAGCTCTGGTGAGTGATTGACCGTTGTGTGGTTGGATCGACTCACAGGCTCTCTTGCAGGCGTTCTACCCAGGGGGTGATCTTCATGACTTGATTGGCACCTATCCAGAGCAGCGTCTCCCAGTTGACCACGCGCGCCGTTATACTGCGGAACTTGTGAGTATTCTTCCTATTCCGATCTGCGATGCGATCGTGTGTTCTGACCAGCAAATTAGCTCGTTGGTGTCCATCATCTCCACTGCCAAGGAATCATTCACAGGGACCTCAAGCCGCCGAACATACTCATCGATTCCCAAGGTCACCTCGTAATTGCGGATCTAGGACTAGCTAAGGTTTTCACGCTGGAAGATCCGGACTCATTTTCTCCCTACAACCCTACTGGCACCTACGCTAGCCTCTCGCAAGCACCGTTTCTTGCGAATTCGTGCTGTGGTACCATTGAGTATGCAGCGCCGGAGATTATCGCTGCCGAGTGGTACGGGTTCGCAGTTGACTTTTGGGCGGTGGGAGTTATGTTGTATGAGATGCTTGTGGGGAGGGTACGTGATTTAGATTCTTCGATGGACCAGCACGCAGTAACTAACTTCTGGTCTGGTGTATAGCCTCCCTGGACCTTCGATGACGGACCTGACATAGTTAGTGATATTTATCGGTTGAAGCCCAACTTCGCCTACAATTTCCACCCTGAGGCCAAGGATCTCCTGCAAAATGCAAGTCTCACTGCCGTGCTTTCCTTCAAGCTTGTTGACGTTTGCACAGATGCTTCATAAGGACGTGAGAAGTAGGCCATTATATGAGCCCATGCTTCGTCACCCATTCTTCGCATCGATGTATGTTTTATTCTGACATTTTACTCTTGTGCTGAAATGGTTCCAGTGATTGGAAGCAAGTTGAGAAGCGCTCTCTTCCTCCGGTTTGCATTCCTAAGATCAAAGTGCAAGATACTTCCACATGCTCGATCTCATTCGGCCAATGTGGACCAGCGAGCGATCCGCTACCCAAATTCAATTTTATTTCACCAACCCTGAAGCGCCAGCGCCGTCAGGCTCAAACCACATGGAAAGTCAAGGCTAAAAAGAACATGCAAGGTCTTCAGAAAATCGCTGACAAGATCTTCTCCCACCGCCCGATCCATGTGAGGGATCGATCCGCGGCTACGCTGGTTGGTGATGAGATGCGTGGCAACCGGGCTTTTGGGGCTGGGGAAGTCTCATCGAACTTGTTTAAGCATCACGCGCGTCGTCGAGACCCACCTCTCGGCGAAAATGTTCGGCCTTCTTTCATCCCCGGTATCAACCGGCCTCGTCCGACACCGAATAATGTACGAGTTACACCATCGCCTTCTCCCGCCGCCATCTCGCCTGGGGCAACTCTTGTCGGATCTCCGTCACATAAAGGAACTGGGTCATTTCCTAGTGCGGGATTCAAGCGCTGGATCAATCGCCTTCTGCATCCCCTTCCTATTGCCCATGTGTTAGTTGGGGATAAACGGAAGACACTTGACCTCACTGCCTAGAGATCGTTGCCTTATATCTCTATACCCTCCCCTGTATCGCTTGCTTTCCTGGATCCATCTGCCACCCTCGTCAGGCAGACCCGTGTCCTTTTCGTATATTTCGGATCCAATGTTCTGCTTCTGCTTTGGCTCTCTTACAGCATCTGCATAATACCCTTTCCTCGCCCACGATGGCAAGCAATGGAAGACTTCATGGCGACGACCCGGCACAATTACGGGGCGGTCATACGGAACGGAAATCACAATCGAAGCGGTGTGAAAAGAACGTTTCATATGTGATAGATATACCGGCATGAGGTGACATAAAGAAACACGAGTAGTCTAACCCTCGATCAACTGGCCATCGCCACTAGCAACAAAACGGACCTTTGAGGTAAAGAGGAATTTGAAGTCGCAGAGTTGAACGCACCAATTTCTTTTAGTAGTAGCACTCCAAATACCTGAATAGATGCGAACATCGCAAGTTCTCGGGCATCTGACTCCTCGCGCACGCCGTCCTTTTTCTATTTAACCGCGAGTTGCTTGAGTGGACGTACGGCGACATGTGCGTTCTTGCAACGTTCTTACATTGGTTGAGTGTGTATACATAATTTTTACATCGATAAGAAGTAAAATTGGGTGGAAAACCTTTGGCGGTATCAGCTGAAGCCTCTAGTGCAATCTGCTCTTCATCAGAATCATATTCGCTTGCGGTTCCCTCTCGCTCCCTATTTAAGTCCTACAACTCCGAGTTAACCTCGACTCGAGTTTATCCAATCTTCTATCCACTCGCAAACAAAATGCCTAGAGTCAATAAAATTTGTTGCAGTATGTCCTACGATGATATCTCCTATTTATCTCATTTCTGATTTCTGATTTATCATGTCTAGTTGGTGCTGGATACGTAGGTGAGCTCCTCTAAAGCCATCGTTCTTGAATGCTTCATGTTTACCCTGTACCTTGAAAAGGCGGTCCTACCTGCGCTGTGATCGCGCTGAAATGTCCCCATATCCGGGTGACCATTGTTGACCTGAACCAAGCCCGTATCGACGCCTGGAACTCCCCAGACTTCGATCTCCCCATATATGAGCCTGGTCTCGAAGATGTCGTTCGCAAGGCTCGCGGACGCAACCTCTTCTTCAGCACCGACGTCGATAAGGGCATCCAGGAAGCAGACCTCATTTTCGTGTCCGTGAACACTCCAACCAAAAAGGGTGGCGTCGGTGCTGGCTTCGCTGCAGATTTGAAGTCAGTTTTCACTTTCTCTTGCATGTGTCCTTTTCCCTTTTCCCTCGAACCATGTGGTCGTGTGCTGATGAATTCTGAAACCTTAGCTATGTAGAACTCGCCACTCGGCGCATTGCAGCCACCGCTACGTCCTCAAAGATCGTCGTCGAGAAATCTACGGTACCTTGCAGGACCGCGGAGTCCATGCGCATCATCCTTGAGGCCAACAGCAAGCCTAATACACGCTTCGACATTCTCTCGAACCCCGAGTTCCTCGCTGAGGGAACCGCCATCGGGGACCTCTTTGCTCCAGATCGCGTGCTTATCGGTTCTTTGCAGACCCCAGAGGGCAAGGGGGCGTGCGATGCACTCGCCGAAGTTTATCGCAATTGGGTGCCGTGAGTGTATCCCCCAACGTCGCGGAGCAGATCATTTGCTGACTGACCCCCACAGAAACAACAAGATTCTGACTGTCGGACTTTGGTCTTCTGAGCTCTCGAAGCTCGCTGCGAACGCTATGCTTGCCCAGCGCATTAGCTCCATCAACGCACTTTCCGCCATCTGCGAAGCCACAGGCGCCAACATCGCCGAGGTCGCTCACTCCATCGGACAAGACTCGCGCATTGGTCCAAAATTCCTTCGTGCATCCGTTGGTTTCGGAGGTAGCTGCTTCCAGAAGGATATTCTCAACCTTGTCTACCTATCAGAGAGTCTCAACTTAAAGGAGGTGGCCGAATACTGGAAGCAGGTGGTCACGATGAACGAATACCAGAAGAGGAGGTTCAGTAAGCGGGTTGTGGATACCCTGTTCAATACCATCACTGGCAAGGTATACGGCTTTTATCTCAACTCACGGAATTGGATCTTACACTCCTGTTATAGCGTATTGCTGTTCTTGGTTTCGCCTTCAAGGCCGACACGGGTGACACTCGTGAATCGGCTGCTATCACCCTTATCCGCGACTTCCAGGAGGAAAAGGCTCTTGTCAACGTCTATGACCCCCAAGTGGAGAGCAATCAAATATGGTCAGACCTCAGCGAGGCCAGCCCCGATGTGTCACTTGCAACGAGTAAGCAAAAAAAAATCTCGTATATTTTTCATTTTCCCAACTTAATGCCGCTCACAAAGTCCAGCGCCAAGTTACCATCTGCTCCTCTGCGCTTGAAGCTTGCAGAGGTGCTGAGGCAGTCGTTATCGCTACTGAATGGGCGGAATTTAAGACTGTTGACTGGCAGGCTGTGTACGCGGGTATGAACAAGCCTGCATTTGTCTTTGATGGGCGGCTGCTTGTAAATGCAGACGAGCTCAGGGCGATCGGCTTCAAGGTGGGGGTTTCTTTCAGGTTTTCACCGGAACGTGATTGAAGGCGTTTCCTGTTTCAGGTAACTGTTATTGGCCGTGGCGAACGCCTCTAGACTCCTTTCAGCAACAGAAGGATGCCCTTATCACATACTATGAGGACGGACATTTGACACTTCACTTACCTTTTTGTTGTGTGGGTGCTATACCCCTTTGTACCATGACTACTATTGCGGATTGTACTTTCTTGCTAAAATCTAGAAGCGTTGGCCAATGCAGTAGTTTCAGATATGGTGCCCATTCAACTAACTGGAAGGAGCTAATCTATCATATGTCCTTTCCAGTACATCGAGGACCTAACAGGTTAAAGTCACTATATAGTCGCGGCCTCCGTCTTAACAATTCATATAGACGTTAGTTTGCCCTTATCCTTCCTAGGAGTGAAATTTCATTTGGCAAAGAACTAGCGGATACCGTTGATCCTGCCTGATGCGGCATCGAATGCAGGAAAGGCTCACAACAGGATCAAAGTTTGACTGTATGTGAAAGCCTCAAAAAAATCCATGCTACAAGTAGACAGTGTACCTGAAGCAGATAAACGCACATTTGGGAATAGAAACGACACGGGACGAGAAACAATATGGATCTAACAAGATAGGTCTGTGATAGTGTGAAATACATAGAGAGAGGAAACTTCTTATTGTTCGCAAGGCTACGTCTCTGGCCTGAGAGCAAATCAGTCGCTAATAACCCTAATCGGGAGGAGCACGTCAAGTTCGCGATGGCGTCTTGCACTGGGTTCGATGATAGCGAATTCAGGCCACAGCAGTGCCTGCACAAGCACGTTTATCTGCTGGATCCACGGCAATTGTCTCTGCTCAAACAACAACCTGCCAGTGGTCATCACCCAACGTTCCCCCAGACGGACGAAGTCGGGTAATGCTGCATCGGTCGAGAATATTGCTCCTGCGGCGGAGAGACCGGAGGATAGGGGTTAAATGTACCCTGCTGGAAGTGCAGCCCCGCTTCAGGTGAAAAAGCAGTGGAAGCGATCTCCCCATTCAAATACAGTGGCTCTTGTGGGTATGCAAACGGTCGGTGACTCGCTGCATTATATGCAGGCTGATACGAAGGCGAGCTCTGAATCGTACTAGCCGAGTGTGATATCGAACGATGATGCACGGGTCCGAATGGTCGTGAGCCGGGGGGGTTTATGTGGATGTTTGATGCATCGTGCGTAGACTCAAAGGAAGGTGACCACATAGACGACGAATGTGCGAATGAGGATAAGGATGGAGGTTGGTTAGAGGGGTGTGCGCCCCGGTTGCTTGGTGCCGGTGGATTGTGCTCCACACCATATGCAGGCAAAGACTGGTTAGTCACCGACGTGGTCCTTGGACTGAGATTTGGGTTCTGATCGAAGGTAGTCGACCAAATCGAAGGTGGGGCATTGGAGGGCCCAGAGCCGAAGAGAAATCGAGATGGAGGCGTAACAGACTGACGGCGGGGGGACCGTGAAACGTCACCACCGACGTTGTAGAAACTTTTCAGTAAAGTCTCAGCTGTCGTTCCTGTGAACGCAGGTACTGGAACAGCACGACTTGGGGAAACCACAGTGGATGCACTGGGGCTTAAATTTCCGCTCGGCACGCTTGATGTCAATACAGGTGTCATCGGCAGGCCAAAAGCGACTCCCGGCGGCGAAGTGGAAGCCCTAGAAATCACATTAGATGCGTAAAAATGAAATAGGCTACCCTCTTACCGTGGATAAACTACTACTTCCGTTTCATCATCCAATTCATCGCCTTCACTATGTTCCTCAGCGTTCAGTACGGTTCTAAATGCATCTCCAACTGGATCATCATTGTCCGTACGCCCTGTATCAGTCATAGCATCATCATCTACATGAGACTCAAATGGCGTCAAATCGGAAGCGCCAAGAAACGAGACTAGAGGCGTAATAGGAGTTGTTACAGCTTCGGCACCAATTCTCCGAGCCTGAATTACAGGCGCGGTGGCACCCACAGTATTGTCAAGCCGAGACGTGAACATTTTACCACGCAGGTAGATCGGAGAACCCTATATCATGATAAGTATGGCTAATTCAAAAGCGGAGAGATCAACTTGCTGGTGATTCTGCAATATTCCTAGCATCTTTGAGTAAATCGGATATCCTCATCAGCTGTTCTTCGTTTGGATGCACTTCGCGGCCCTGCGGCCTCGCAGCGGCCACCCCGTTTCCCTCGTGCACGTCAGTGTCCGTAGTGTCGCTGATCATAAGATTCCGCAGTGGAAGAAAGCCCCTAAGCTCCACGTCTTCATCTAGTGGGGAGAGTAGTGATGGTAACTTCTCGGCTGGGAACAGTTGGGAGAGGGTGGTGTAGAAACACGTGTAATGCTGCCAAAAGTCTGGCATGTCTGGGATAGATACCCCTTGGATTTCTTCAACCTGAATTGAGGCTATAGAGGGCGTGGCATGCGCTACATATTTGAGGTTTGCCAGCAACCATTTACTGGCAACACGCAACGCGGGTAGAGTGCGCCTGAATGCTGCACTGATACGCTGCGCAAGGTCGTTCTCAGCTGTGTCTTCCGGTGGGAAGACAAGCTCCTCAGCCCCAATTTTCAGGAGAGATTGATGAACAGTAAGAACATGGTTCAAAATCTGGGATTCAACGATAGCTGGGTCAGGGATTCCCCCGGATCTCCTATTTGAGGGTGGAGACGTGTCCCGGATCATGCGATGTTTCCATAATGCTCCCTCAGAAAGCACAATGACCTTGGTGATGGTATCAATCGGAAGAACGCGCTCTGCAACAAGAGCGCCAAAATCGTTGACGACATCTGCTGCGTGGGCAACTGGATTTAATCGTGACCTAATAACGTGAAATCATTCAACTCGAGAAGTAAAATTTAGATCGAATTCAATCACTTACTTATCTGAACCTAATCGCCATAATGCATGCAAAAGCACGACCTTCTCCTTAAAAGACTCGACTCTCAAACGTGGAGGCAAATCACCAATCTCGGGGGCCGCTTGTCCTTCCCTCGTCTTTTTGGCATGCTGATCGAGCGATTTATTGAGAATTTTCTTGACATTCTCGGACGCGGTGTCATATGGCTGACGAACGCAAAGCGCTCTGTAGTAATGTAGAAGCGAGCTGAACATGTCACTCTGATAGAATGCGAGAATGGCCAGCTGATGCGACGGGTTGCCTTCGGAGGGGACCAAAAGGCGAGCTTGCTCGTAGCACTGGATAGCTTTGTCGTAATTTCTGGCGCGTGGTATTGCATCAAAGCCTGGAGCGCCGGCTCTCCTGTTGCGACCACCTCTCTTGCCTGTGGCTGGGCCGTCCTGCTGACCAGCTCTAGGGCGTCCTCCGCCTTCATTATAAAGCTCCCGATACCGTGCCATATCACCCAAACATACTATAGCCTTGCTGAGGATTGAAAGGTTGGTTTCACGTTCGGCGGCACTCGTAGGGGAAGGTGTACTGCCTTCAAGGGGGAATTGATATTGGTTGCGACTGGGATTGGGGCTTTGGACACCTTCGTGTCCCCCCGCGCAAGTAGGAGCCCCGATGTCATCTGGAATAGCGATGCTCAAGGCAGAGAGCATAGACTGTGCTTCGTGGAGCGCGAAGGATCGCTGATATCGAGCTACCAGCTGTGTCCAAAATTTCTCTTCTTCAGCAAGAAACTGACGGAAGCGTTGCATCAGTCTGCGGTACTCCACTGGGCCATGATTACCCTGCCTGGGTTGATGGCGAGGTGCAGATTGCAAAGTTCGATCGAGAGCTGCGACATGTTGCTTGTAGTTAGAAATAAACTGATAAGATGTTTGCATCCAAAGATGGGTCTCCACATCCTTAGATTCCTTCGCGAACGGTTCGATGAATAATAGACGCAGATAGAGGCGTCGCAGACTAAGGATGGGGAATATTAATCAGGGGACTTGACAAAAAAAGGACTTTTGGGGGGATATTACCTCTTCCTCTGAAATTCAACTTCTTTATCCCATGGAACGTGAGTTTTGAGAAGCTCTTTCAGGGTTTGGTGTGTTGATTTTGCCTCACTAAGTTTGAGGATCAGCTGGAGATCAATTAAAAAAATTGAAGATGGTAAGCCAGCACCTTGCAAGCTGGGAGGGGGAATCGGACATTATTGTATGTAGCGTGAGCGCGTTTAGATGGGTTATGTGTCCATTTTTCTATCTTCACGGACGTCGAAGACAAACTTGCTCCAGCGCCAAAAGTCGTCTGCGGCGATGAGTGATGCTGAGGACACCGTGAGACAAACTACATCTGCTTAGTGGCAGTGCTCACCCTTTGGCCTAAACAGTACTAGTATTAGTAAGCTTAATCTTGGCCTAATCATTATTGGCTTAAAAAGATTGCCTACTATCTCTCGACTCAAAGAAAGATTCGCAGTTGTTTGACACATGTCGTTACTTTGAATGCATCATCAAATTTGGGTCAGGACGCCAGAATAGTTTCGCCTAGTGGGGAGGGGGGCTAGAATTACTTTGACTCTCTTATTAGGTCCCGCCCGACTTTTTCGCTTGTAGGCTCGCCGCGTCTGGAATTTTCTGTGACCTGTCGACGTGGATGGCTCATGGGGCCCCCTATCTCCGGTTCCATCTGATACCGTGATCAACAGTACTCACTGAGCGTTTGTTTGCACGCTAAATTGTGCAATTAAGAAATCCACATAACACTTCTCCTTGGGGTAATTTAAACATGATGCATTGTTCTGATGCGGCGGTAAGTGCTGGTTACCAGGTTTCCTCAACGCAGGTACTGCAGAGTCCAGAGCTGCGAGTCCACGACTCTCGCTAGACTATTAATACGCTTAAGTTTTGCAGAAGGAACCCCCCACGAGAACTGTCACACATGATCATAAGGAATCTCAGGTCAGTCTTAACCATTCATAAATGCCTTTGCTTTGCCACATCTGTATAAGCAGCGTGCCTGATATTCCAT
>PVYP01007120.1:22651-33232 GCA_002995295.1 Rhizopogon vulgaris
AAATTACTGTTAGGGCTCGTGCTCGGTATTAGAGAACGTTACGGTCTTGTTAAACGTTTATTCCTCTTCGCAGTTTGAGCTTCAGGAGATTCGACCGAGTTTCGGACCGTGATTAAAGTTCATGTTCGATGTGTTTGGAGCAAGCTCAGCTCGAGCTATGTCCTTGATAAATTGAGCAATAACGTGACGTATCATTGCAATCATTGTTTGCTATTGAAGGAATAACTAATCTATAGGTATCCAGATCAAAGGTATGAACAGCACGATAACACAGCAAAGCAGCGAGGACGCGATGTCTAGCCAAACGAACATCTACAGCCCTTGTCAACAAAAACGACAACCTGTGAGATCACTGGTACTTCGCAGTAAATTCGATGTGGAACTTCTCTAGTTTTCCAACGTACTCGTCCACGCCAGGACACAAGCACGTAAGACGGTAATGGTATTCTCCTTCCTTCTGCCCAAATCCACTGCCAGGCACAACGCAAATACCCGTTGCGTCAAGTAGCGCGAGTGCATAGAATGCGTCCGGCTCCTTCCCGGCAGCCCGCGCAGCAGCCACTGCTTTTTCTGGGAGGGTGATCTTAGGGTAGAGGTATAGTGCACCAGGGGAATCAACGCATGAGACGCCAGGTAGGCTGTTTAGGCGATCTGCCATGACCTTGGTACGCTGCGCGAGTGCCTTGTGAATTCGCGTCGTCTCCTCTTTCCATTGCGCGTAGCTTTCGTCGCCCTCCTTTGGCGGTCGCACCAAACAGTCCACACCAATCTGGCCCTGCAGCGGAGGGCACAGCCCAACGCTCACCATCTTGTACATCATTGCGCGGACATCCTCTGAGACATTGTGGCACTCGAAGTAGCCTCCACGTCGCCCACACTCGCCTGTGACACCCTTACTGATGCTATGGAAAGATATCAATGGAGCTGGCGAGCCCATGTCACAGACGACCTTCTTGAATGACGTGAATGGGTACTCGGCCGCACGGTGCAGGTTGCTCTGGTACACTTCGTCCGCGAGGAGCACGAGTCCATGCTCGGCGCACAAATTCACCACTTCCCTCTGTGTCTCCTCCCTCAGCAGTGCGCCCGTCGGATTTCCTGGGTTGATGATAACAAGTGCCTTAGGGTCTATGCCATCTTTCTTTGCTTTCTTCAGTGCAGCCTTGATTTCGTCGATAGATGTCGACCAGCCTTGTGCCTCATCGAGATGGTATGGAATTGCGGCACCCGAAAATTGTGCTAGTGTCGCTGTATACAATGGGTACTGCGGAATCGGAATGAGGATGCCGGACTTGTTGGGTTCCGAGATAAGCATTGAAATCAGAAGAGAAACCCCAGCAGAAGCGCCGCCCGTCAAAAAAATATTGTCTGGTTCAGAGGGGTGACCATCACGTCCTGCAAACACGTGTCAGCTACGGATTGAGAGTGAACAGAGTAAGTATAAAGCTATAAGGCTAAGACCCTGCCCGGGGGTAACTTCTGTGCTAGATATATAGCGTAATCGAAACCAATAAGAGTTTCCGAGCGACCCGATAAATGAACAAAACTCGGCTGGACGGGTCAACTCGGAGTGTAGTACAAACGCGTTCCATCGATGCCACATTGAGATCAAGTGCAACTTATGTAGCTCACCCTGAATAAATTTGGCGACGTTCTGACGGATGAGAGGGACGCCCTGAGAATGCGAGTACGCGCCGATGGAACCAATTTCCTCGTGCAGTTCCTTCGCGCGGGTAATGACATCCTTTGGAAACGCATTGGGTGCAAGCTGCATCAAATCCGGCCACTCCATGAGTGCAGCAACCTGTTATGATAGTGAGAAATGTTTCTTCATCGAACATGACATATAGCTCACCTGTCGGTTGAAGGTAATTGGGGGTTGATCGAGCCCCTTCTGTTGGGGGTTCCCAATGTTTGAAGAGATAATTCTGTCAAATGGTAGACCACTGTCCTGACCCTTCTCCTTGATCTTGACGCGATACTCCTCTGCCTTTATGGCCAGTTCGCCGCGCACGGCATACTGCACGTTGCGAACGGCAGGATTTAGAGAATCGACGGTGAAAGCTCGCATAGTTTTTGTTCTAGATGATGCTGGATGTGACAGTCGATGGGACGATGATAGAGATCTTGTCCTGACGCCTGCTGTCCTGATCATCTTTCTTTTGGAAGCTATTTAAAGTATTTTGGAGTCCATATACGGTTTTACCAACACCACATGATGCAGGCATGATGCCAGACACGTGACTCGGCAAATTCCATTTCCAAAGATTGATTTTTTTGGTAGAGTATGTTTTTGTGAAGGGAAACTCGATCAGCAAACGCAAGCCATTATGCCAGACTCTTTCTTCGCTTCAACAAAAACCAGGAAGCGGAAACTGTCTGTCAGTACAATCGAAAGAGGAGGGAGCGCGAAGAAAATAATCCGCAAGGGCAAAGCTAGTTCCCGGAACGCAACTCATGCAGGCACAACGAGAGGGGTGAAGAGAGCTGTAGACGAAGAATTGAACTCGGACAGAACAGACTCAGAGGGTGGTGACGTAGATGACCTTGACTTGCGCGCGTCCATCCAGCCGGAGACAAGCGGTGATGAAGACGAGCAGGAAACCCCCGCGGAGAAGCGATTACGATTGGCAAAACTTTATCTGGATAGTGTAAAGGATGGCCTAGGCAAGTAAAGTTCGACCATGTTTGTGATCCGGGTTTTCCTAATGCTGTCGGGGCAGCTGAGGGAGAATTTGACGCTGCCGAGATCGACAGAGAACTCATATCGGAACGACTGCGACAGGACGTCCTTGAGCACTCTGGCAAGGTTCACCTTTTTGTAGCAGACTCTGTTAGTATTTTCTTCTCTGTTGGTACCCTGGCTGACATTGCCCGAAAGTACGATTTCACCTTGACATCCTCCTTGCGATGCAGGGGTCACCGTTTCTCTGTTACTTCAGCAGTCGCGTCGGAGGACGCCCAGTATCTGTACACATCAGGGAAAGAGGGACACATCATTAAATGGTCGCTCCAGTCAGGACAAAAGATTGCGACTTTTTACAAACAACGCATCGCTAAAGGCAAAGAGAAGGCGCTCCCTCAAGATGTTCAAGGACACACGGACGAAATTCTCTCTCTGGCCGTAAGTAGTGACGGTCGATACCTCGCAAGCGGATCCAAAGATCGGAGAGTGGGCGTCTGGGATGTAGAGAAAGATGAATGGGTGAAGGGTTTCGGAGGACACAAGGATTCGATTTCAGTATGTATGTCCTACATGCATGATGTACATAACGCTGACAATTGTAATGTTTGTATCTACTCTATTTCTAGAGCGTTGCATTTCGAAAAGGCACACAGCAATTGTATACCGGCTCATTTGATCGGACTGTCAAGTTATTCGACCTCTCAGTAATGGGATACGTAGAAACGCTATTTGGACACCAGGACACCATCGTCTGCTTGGACGCGCTCCGAGGAGAGTCTGCAGTTACAGCCGGAGCAAGAGATCGAACGGTTCGATTCTGGAAAATTGCAGATGAAAGTCAGTTGGTCTTTCGCGGTGGTGGAAAAAGTGCCATACGGGAGTTGCTTGAAGGAGGTGCGTTCGAGGGCCACGAGGATGAAGAAGTGGACAGGGCGGAGGTTGCCGGTCCGAAATCGAACAAAGGTAAGGATAAAATCAAAGAGAAGAGATATGCGGAAGCGAGTATTGAGTGTGTCGCAATGATCGATGAAACTACTTTCATAAGTGGGGGAGATTCTGGGTATGTTCTATAATATCGTATGATTTCTACTGCTGAATGTCATCCCAAAGCTCAATATGTCTTTGGACCACTCAAAAGAAAAAACCTGTCTACACACAGACACTGTGTCATGGGTTCCACGAAGTGCAATCCTCGACCGAGGGACTTGTACAAACACCCCGCTGGATAACGGCAGTTGCATCATTGCGCTATTCAGATACGTTTGCTTCCGGTGAGCACATTTCTTATTGTTATTGACATCGTGACGTTGCTTAATTCAATGCGAAGGTTCATGGGATGGCGATGTGAGACTCTGGAAACTCGACCAGAAACTCAGATCATTTACACTCGTTGGTACAATACCTGCATGCGGTGTTGTTAACTCTCTACAACTCCTCGCCATACCCAAGGGCGCGCTAGATGACGCCTCCTGGACAGTGAGAGAACAGCGACCTCCCACAAAAAGCCCAGTTCGACCGGCATTATTGGTTGTGGGATTAGGACAGGAGCACCGGCTGGGAAGGTGGTTAAGCTTGAAGGGGGAAGGGTTCACGAATGCGACAACAGTTCACATCATTTATCCTCGGACATAGACCCTTAACAATTAACACTAACCTCCCGCAAAAATGACACTCTTGCCCTCTGGCGTTCCATATATGGGATGCATTATTTAGAGGGAATCCAAAATTGCGACTGTGTCTGCCAACCTCTAAATCCGTGCCAGGTAGACCAATTAATGATAATTAAAGGTTCAGTTAGGTTCGCTAGTTAGAGTGTACTGTGACCGCGTGACAATAGACCGCGCGACGCGACGCGCTGTATATTTTGTACTCTTCGTTCTCGTCGACCGCCGACTAACCTAGCTCATTTTAACTCTCTTGACGCCGATATCGGCAGCTTTAACTTTAACATCATGTCAGACAATGAGGCGCCGCCTCCGACGATCTATAATGCGTGTACGCCCCTCTCCTAGTATGACCTACTCGCCACTTTTACTCACAGCACTCAGACCCGGAGGACACCATAAGGATATTGGTTGCAACAGACAATCATATTGGATATCTTGAACGCGACCCAATCCGCGGCCAGGACTCTATTAACACGTTCAAGGAAATTCTCCACCTTGCTGTCAAGCATGATGTCCGTCAATCCTCTCTTAATTTCCTCTTTTCCTAAAGATGTCTATAGGTCGATATGATCTTACTTGGTGGTGATCTTTTTCACGAAAACCGTCCATCACGCGACTGCTTATACCAGGTCATGGCCCTTCTCCGGGAGTACACCCTTGGCGACAAACCTGTTCAAATTGAGCTCCTTAGCGATCCGAGTGACGGACGAGCAGAGGGGTACAGGTGTGTTTGAGTTTGGCATTTTCCTGAACAAATTATCACAGCCATCAGCTTCCCAGCGGTCAATTATGAAGACCCGAATCTCAATGTTGCGATTCCCGTCTTTAGCATTCATGGAAATCACGACGATCCACAAGGCGCTGGACCTGTAAGTCATATTCCGTAGATCCTTATTTCTCTGTTCCTCTCACTTGATGCCTTTGCTCTGCATGTCATTCTCTCGCCTCTCATGCACGGGCACTGATTCATATTAACTCAGGAAGGTGCTCTCAGTGCACTCGATGTTCTCTCTGTATCAGGGCTCATCAACTACATGGGCAAGTTCGACCTTCCACTATCCAGTGCGTCGAACCCGAACCCCGTAGAGGGAGATCCTGGTACGTTAAGATCTGCCTGTGTGGTGACTTAGCGGCTGATGATTTTTTGATTGCTCATACGGCTTCATTTTATATCTTATTATATCTTATCTTTCGCCCTATGTAATGGAACCTAGGTATATCTATTCGTCCTGTCCTCCTTCGGAAGGGTCAAACTCGGCTTGGCCTCTATGGAGTGGGCAATGTCAAAGACGCCCGCATGCACTTCGAGCTCCGCAGCAATCGCGTGCGGATGTACATGCCCAGGGACAAGGAAGATTGGTTCAATGTGCTTGTGGTGCACCAAAATCGGTGAGCTTACATTATGTATACATCACTTTCGTACGTCTTATCGACTCTTGCGTTTCTCTCTCTCTCTCTCTCGGCGTGCTTCTGTTTCCCAAACTCACATTACTACTCGTTGCTAGTGTCCCACACCCTCCAACTCCAGCTGTACCAGAGGGCCTCTTTGACGACAGTATCGACCTTGTCGTTTGGGGTCATGAGCATGACTGCCGCATTGTGCCCGAGCCCGTTGCTGGTCGACCGTACCATGTCACACAGCCAGGCTCGAGTGTGGCCACGAGTTTGGGCGAGGGCGAAGGGGTGGAGAAGTGAGTGACACATACTTGCTAAGTTTTCTTTGATTTATGATTCCTCCCTTCTTATCCTCGAAAACAATGAATTTGGCACAAAGGCACGTTGCCCTACTCCAAATTCACCACAAAGAATTTGAACTTAAACCTCTTCCTTTGCGTTCCGTACGTCCGTTCATGTTGGGTGACGTTGTTCTCGCGGAGGCGGCAGAAGAGGAGGGGTTCGATGTGAGCGACCAAATCGCTGTTGGGAAGTTTCTCAGAGCAAGGGCAAGTGCAATATCGTGTTGCCTAGCGCTTGGACCTACTGACTCACTGCACAATCTAGGTGAACGCCCTCATCGACCAAGCGAACCAGTTATGGGATGAGCGGAATGCACACGCAGTGGAAGAAGGCGAAGAGGAACTCCCGCGTATGCTGCCGCTTGTACGACTCAAAGTTCGTTCGTCCTAGCAATATATAGAACGATCAAATCTCACATTGATACTACTCTTCACAAGGTCGACACTACTGGTGTACCCGCAATGTCCAATCCCATCCGATTCGGCCAGGAATTTACTGGGCGGATTGCAAACCCACGCGACGTGCTCTCCTTCTACCGATCCAAAACCCGTACCGCTGGCTCCCGTAATGCCACCTCTGCTGACCAGCCTGAGTTATCCATCGATGATCCAGACCTCACGACGAGCGAGAAACTAGCAAAAGTACGAGTGCAAACATTGGTGCAGGAGTATTTGGCAGCGCAGGAGCTGCAGGTCCTCGGTGAGGCAGGGATGGGTGAGGCAATTAGGATGTTTGTAGAGAAGGATGATGGGTGGGCTATACAGACGTGAGTCTCTTGCGTTTCGTGTTCTGCTTTTCCTCGGAGATATATTTAGAGGCATTTTGATCTCGTCCCCTGCCCATGTGCTCTAATTTTTCACTCTCATCATTTCTGGTGTACATACGCTGACGTCTGCTTCGGTTGCTGTGCTAATATTGTGGACTGATATAGACACGTCTCGAACGCCCTGCGCGCACTGACGAAAGGTGTACAGGCGAATGGGGAAGTGGATGAAGATGAGCTAGATAGCGTCGTACGTTCCCTTCTTCCACACTTTCCTTTCAACTCTTTCTGAGATCAGTGTTGTTTCGCGTAGCTCGTCAAATTGAAGGAGCAGCAAAACCAGGAATACATAGAAAAAACAAAGACAGGGAAGGTAGCCAAGGGAAAGGTGTGTCGACCCCACCCTCCTATGAAATCATACACTCACACCAATTTGCAGGGCAAAGCAAATGCCCAAGCCGACTCCGATGCAGACTCGATGCTCATGGATGTTGATGGAGGCGAAGACGGGTCAGACTTTGAAGAGCCCACACCTCTTCCGACAAAGAAGAAGGCCGCTCCTGCGAAAAAGGCTGCACCGGCAAAGAAAGGAAGGGGAAAGAAGGCAGTTGCAGTGAGTTTACAAGCTAGGTATCGGGACATGGTGTGCTGACACGAATAATGCAGAGTGAATCTGAGGAAGTCCTGGAATTAGACGATGATGATGACGAGGAAGATGAAGTGCCGCCGCCGAAAGCTACCAAGAAGACAAGTCGTGCTGCGGTATTGAGGTGGGTTCCCGTTATTCTTCCCATCTCCTGAATAGTATCAAGTCGTTTGAACTCTAGTCAACCTACGAAGAAAGCTCCTGCAAAGAAGGCATCAGCGACGAGAGGGAAGGCATCAGCGACACAGAGTACAATAAGTTTTGCGCCGTCGGGGCGGTCCTCCACAAGGGCTGCGGCAAGTCGGGCAAGGGGAAAAATAGCGACTACGGTAAGTCACGCTGTAGTATTTTTGCAAGATTTCGATTTGATTGCGATCCGTAGATTGAGGATAGTGATTAGCATAGATTCGCGGGTTTCTTGTTCTCGTTCTGAACGGCTCCTTTATTTCATAAGATTCTAACGCCTGAGCTTGTTGAGTTATAGGTATCGGTCGGAATGCTCAGCAGTAGATATTATTGCTTTGCAATAACAAGTGATTGTATACGGCGTTTTGAGCACTCCGGTCAAACGGTTGAGCTTACGGCACGACGGGGGTGGAGGATAATCTCCTGCTGATAAGAATTGCATTCTGATGGGAGCAAATAATATGCCCGGCGTGTAAGCTGGACGGACCAGGACGGTGTTTTCTTAGAACGGCAGATATCGGCGCGTTAGCAGAATATTACCGCACTGCACAGTGGGCCGGCGAAATATGATGATCAAGATGAATGAGATGAAAGTGATGATGAACAGTGGTCACCGGCAGCTAGCTTGATATATTATCTGAATGAACAACATGATTTTTGCCTTTAGCTCCGAAATTCACAAAGACTTCTCAATAGCACCCGTGGCGTCCGGTTCCCGATAGGCTCACGCCCACCGGACGCTCATTAATCATGTGTTTCCATTCATTCGTTTCATTGAACCTGAGCCCCGCTGAATTACAATGCATGCGACCCTCAATAACCTCCCCCCCGAAATCTTACTCCTCATTATTGCATTCACACTGCCCGGTGAACCCGTACCGAGTAATATCCTATGCGTCAACCACCAGTTCCACAACGCCGGCGCGAAGTGGCTTTACACGAACCTGTGCTTTCACTCTCAGGAGCAGCTAAGGCTTTTTGGGCAGATAAGTAAAAATGCGGAAGTGGTTCCCCGCTCAGTGACCGTCGATCTGATGGGCAAGTATGCGACATCAGACGTCTGGCAATATCTTTCCGTGGCCCTGTCCAGATGTCGCGATCGTATTGAGAAACCTGAGCTAGGCGAGCCAGGGCAGAAGCAGGTCCTACTACTGGAGATTCTTTTTCTAAGGCTCCATTCGTACTCACAGGATTCCAGCCACCATTTGTTCGAGGAGGCGTTGTCCATTGCCAAGTGGGTATATAGCCTATTCCCAGAGGTGCATCACCCTGATCAATCCATATTCTGCAGTCCCCGTGTCTTTCGATGGACTGGGCCTGACCCAGAGCACCACTTCTCCACTGCAGTGCGTCCGTCTAAAGGTTTTGGGTGAACAAAAGGTCTGACGGGAGACTTGAAGATCGTCGCGCCCGTAGCACGCCGTTTGTGTAGAATATTTGGCACCTGGTCAAACATTCAAAATATCACTATCACCAACATTACCTTCTCATCCGAACCCTTGGGAATTGATGATTCAGTGGCACCGTTACTCCCAGAGATCCCCGGTCTTCGCACTCTTTACGTAGGTCAGGCTACATTCCTGAGTACAGGGTCTGTTGCAGCGCTTTTCTGTGTCAATAGAATGGCAAGCCTGGAGAGGGTGAGGCTCGTAGATGCATACTGTGAGAGTATCTGGGGATCCAGAATTCGAAGATCAGATATCGAGAAGGCAGCTCAAGTTATTATGTTTCCTCAAGATGTGCTGCTGCTGCAGTACGGAGTTGTACTTGCACGTATCCAGAAATTACTTACATGCGAGAAGAAGACGGAGCGAATCATTGGAGGAGATCGAGTCGAAGGCAGCATCTTCCTGATTTGAATGCATCAATGTAGAAGGTTGAAATGGAGGTTTACGGAGATAGAAGTAGAAGGCGGTAGTACATTGCAGT
This sequence comes from Rhizopogon vulgaris, assembly GCA_002995295.1. Lineage (NCBI taxonomy): Eukaryota > Fungi > Basidiomycota > Agaricomycetes > Boletales > Rhizopogonaceae > Rhizopogon > Rhizopogon vulgaris. Next base: position 32,266 of record PVYP01007120.1, read on the forward strand.
GCACATGCTTGGTGACATTATATCTCGACTTCTCGGATACCATCCTTGTCTACTACTTTGACCTTGTATTTGCCAGGGTCAATCACCAGACGCTTTGATACCTCATCGATGCAACGCTTTAAGGTGGCAAGACCCTCTTCTAGAGATGCTTCTGGATCGTGATAACTGAGCAAGAAGGGTTAGCATGTCTGTCACCAAGCGACAAGAGAAAGGAGAAACTGATAAACTGGAAAGTATAGTAAAGGGTAACAGAAACGTACCGGTCAAGCAAACTCAGAGCGAAGTAGCTACCATACCCATGCGCAGCAAACGGCACCTCCACCACTGTTCCCAGGTAATCAATCCAATACAAGTTCGGTGTGTGTAAGGACGTGTCATAGCCGCCTAGTAGCAAGTTGACTGAATATGGCTTTCGCGATCTCAGAGATTCTGCTAGTGAGCGGCGAATCCATGACGCGGCTGCAGCTGGGCGAAGAGGATACAGATTGCGGATTTGGTACAGGCGAATGTTGCGCTCGACGAATTCTGCAAATTGGACAGTATCACCTGTTTCGTTTGGATGTATTGTCAGAAAATAACGAGTTGAATATTGTAGGTTTCTGCTGACCTGGTTCACCAGAGTACGCCATGAGGAGATGAGGACTCAGGTCCTTGATTTTGTCCTGGTCAACCTTCATCTTTACGATGGATCGGGCGGCAGTAGTGTCAGCAGCTACAATAATGTAGCCCTTTCCAGTCAATGCAAACGATGTCTCCATGTTGTGTGTTAAACTGTGGTGGTCAAAGATGGAGAACGCGTAAGTATTCAAACAGGACGCGCGTCACATTTGTTACCTAAATTATTCGCCAACCCCCCTTAGCATTGAAAAATAATAGTTACACACAACATCATGGCCCAGTCATGGACGACGGTCGGACGACACTCGGACAATCGACAGCCCTGCAGTGGATTTTAAGTCTTTAGCTG
>PVYP01007132.1:9923-23747 GCA_002995295.1 Rhizopogon vulgaris
GTGGAGACTGTGAGAAAGTAGCTCTCTGAGGGCACTTGGCCACATTTCCTCAGGTAGGCAAGTTATTCCCACAATAATACGACTTCTCGGAAATCAAATTTATCTTTCTGCTTAGTCTAGTACTTGAACAACGCCCAGGTTCCATGGCAGGCTCAGCACAAGCTGTTTGCAACAGCGCAGGCCCAGAGATTGGTAATTTATTTCGCTTTAAATTTTCATTTTGACGTGCTAATGCTTGGCCAGACTTCAGCTACTTCGGCGGCGCTGAGTCTTTCACGGAAGGAAAACGTTCTTCACGTCGGACAAATGTCGTTTCTCCTTCTGAAACGGATGACGGCGTATCCTACCCCGGTCCACCACAAGACCCCACAGACTTTCTATGGATAATGACCGAGGAACCTCACCGCTCGCGACGTATGGCGATCATGAAAGCCCACCCTGAAGTCACGAAGCTCATGGGCTACGAGCCTCTCACGAAATACGTTGTCCTAGCCGTCGTATCATTGCAGCTCTACCTTGCGGTCCATCTTCGGCACACCCATCCACTCTCTTTTAGCTTTTTGTTCCTTGCCTACGCTGTTGGCGGCACCGCGAATCAAAATCTTTTTCTGGCCATTCATGAGATCACACATAACCTGGCATTTAAGGGCATCAATGCAAACAAGGCTCTGGCAGTCTTCGCCAATTTACCAATAGGTATACCTTATTCCGCTGCGTTCAAGGTGTGTGATGTGTGCGTGAGAGCAAACGTATACTGACAGTGCTGCGTGCGCGTCCACCAGAAATACCACATAGAACACCACAAACATCTTGGAGAGGATGGCATTGATACTGATCTCCCCACCAATTTTGAACTGCTTTGCTTGAACAACGTTCTTGGAAAGACATTTTTCGCGTGAGTTGGACGTCGCGTTTAGTATCTGACTTGGCTCACACGTGTCCCAGGACGTTTCAAATATTCTTTTATGCCCTGAGACCTGGTTTTGTCAAAATGCAGACACCTACTCGATGGCATCTGTACAATTTAATTACGCAGATTATATTCGATTATATCCTGGTACGCACCTTCGGCGTGCGCCCTTTGCTCTACCTGCTCTTCTCGAGCTTCTTTGCCGGAAGTCTGCATCCATGCGCGGGTCACTTCATTGCCGAGCATTATGTGTGGGATGGCCTCAACCAGGAGACGTACAGCTATTATGGCCCCCTAAACATCCTTGCTTACAATGTAAGTTTTTTGCAACGTTTATCGCGTACCTCAACAATATTGCGTAGGTTGGCTATCACAACGAGCATCATGACTTCCCCTCCGTACCGTGGACGCGTCTTCCTGCCTTGCGAGCACTGGCACCAGAGTTTTATGACATCCTCCCTTCACATTCCAGCTGGCCGATGGTGATCGTGAACTTTATTCGAGATAAAGAGGTCGGTATATTCGCACGTGCCAAGAGGATTGCTAAGAGCAGCAAAGCGAAGCATGAGAGCTCAAGCAGTGATCGGGAGTGAGGGTGGGGCGTGGTGATAGGTACTTTCTTAATGGACTATGTACATAATGTTAATACCCGACGCATCAATTTGATTAGCAGAAATCAACACGGACCTGGACATGCCTGCGAGATTAACCCTCTCCCGCCTGATCAGTATTGCTGCCGGACTAATTTGGATTGAGATGATGTCACTCTTGACTACTTTGACAAGTCAGAAATTTGGTTTGGAATTGGTATCTTTGCCGCCTGCTTCACTACACCCACTCTTGCGTTTACTACTCGTTATCCATGTCTAGCTCGTTTCCCAACTTCGCCATGCGCAAGGAGAACATCGTACAAGCGCTCTCTGCGCCGCTCGCACCTCCCACAAAGGAGCGCCCCTATCGCCTCGACACAGACCAAAAGATCGTTCGGCCCTATGTGGCGCGCGCCTCCGTTGCGCCCTCAGTAGAGAAGCCAAATGGTACTGCCTCGTTCGTAGAGAAATATCGTAAATATGTTGGTCGCTATTGTGCATGGGATTTTTCACACAAACTGACGATACATCCCCCTCTTCAGTCGGTAATGCAGCAGCACTGCATCTACTGGGACAGGGATGAGGACGGCGTGATTTGGCCGTATGATACCTGGGTTGGATTTCGTGATTTGGGGTTCAACGTCATATTCTCCTTCTTTGCTGTGATTGTAATACACGCCTCGCTCTCCCTGCCTAGTCGGTAAGAGTTTCAGTTATCATCGTACTCGCTTGAAGTCGAAACTAGCGCCGTTTGCTTGATCCATAGGTTGGCGGTGTCTTGGATCCCTGACCCCCTTTTCCGCATCTACCTAATTTCTATCCACAAGGACAAACACGGCTCTGACTCTGGCATTTTTGATACAGAGGGGCGTTTCGTCCCGAGCCGGTTCGAAGATATGTGGGCCAAGGTGAGTAGGGAATCGTGCAATGCGCAACTGATACTCATTCTGAGATCAGTACACAACGCCCCCCAACGTTAACGGTATCGCCGAGAAGCTGCCACCCCCAAAGGACACGATGACGTATGGCCAGTTGTGGAACTTCATGCGCGGGAACCGTGTTGCGATGGACCCGTTTGGCTGGTTCGCGTCGTTCTTGGAGTGGTCTGTGGCGTTTTTGTTGCTACAGAAAGATGGGCTGCTGCATAAGGAGGACGTCCGAATGCTCATTGATGGGAGCATGTTCTTCAAAGTGAGATCAGAGAGACAGTCAGAGAGGGGGTGGAACCAAGGCTTCGGGCTGGGCGGGGATGGATTCGTTGGCGAAAAGAGGTCGTTGCCTTTCTCAATCTAAAGAGTTCTTTCGGGGTAGTGTATGAACAGGTTTTCTTTCTCGTGTTTGTCTACTAGAGAATTCGTGCAATGCTCGCTTATTGGTATTTGTTCAGGGAATATATTATAGATTTCAATGGTTTCTCTGACCATACGTGCTAGATTGCATTGACAAGAGGTGATAGTCCCCAAGTTAGACTACTTATTCTACAGTCAGACTGCAACCAGTGATCTCCCGCGTTTGTCCCGCGTGATTACTGCTACAATCAGCGCATACTACGTCCCGTTCCCACATCTGCTGTCTGATTTCTTTGCATATTCTTCCATACTCCGACAGCGGTATCATCATCAATGACACATTTCTCCGAGTCATTCAGTTCACTTTCGGCATCTATTCAGCACCCCGCATCGCCTACGAGCTCACTACAACAATTTATGGCACCCCCTTCAACTCATCTTGATGTAATTGACACCCATGCGAATGACAGCATTCTCCAAATTGTCTAAACCACCCTCGTTCGAGCTGCCGCACTGCATCAGCTTCAACGACGGCAGTTTTAAGCCCATTCTATCCCTTTTTCGGAACACATTTATCAATCCAGTGATATCTTGGACCCGACCCGACTGCTTGGTGTTCTGTTTGAAGTGCTGACTTTCGAAACATAATTCTGACAAGTCTCCCAGGGGAAAGCTTTTGTTGGGCTGAATCGCTTTGATGATTGCCGATGCGTATACGTGACGCGCGGTCAGGGAACGCAGCGCAGGCATCTTTCTGATGAGCTCCTTGCAGAGCGACGAAACTCCTGAACCGGATAGCCTTTGCAAGGTGGCATCCGTCACGCTGTCAAGACAAAGTGCCCGAAAGACGGATGCTACCTCGTTGGGTGTGATCGGGGCTTGCTCTGGTATTGCTGTGTAGTTGAACTCCATGTGCCAATTCGGGTGCCAGTTGACACTGTTGGGCTGACAAAATGCTTCGATGCCTCGAGAGTACTCCGTTTCGGCCATTCGTATGACCATTGATCGCGAGCGCCTTTTTCCCATATTGATGAATAGTTGGTGTGGTCGTTGCTGGAGCACATTTATCTCCTTATTTTGCATGCACAGTGCGGAGACAGCCGCCAGAAGGTCGGGGAGCTCAGTTTTCGTTCGCGACTTGCAAACGAGCGAGAACGCCTTAATGGAGGGGGCTCTTATCTGCTGAAGAAGTTTAGAGCAGTCCGATGCGGTCCCCTCCAGCCTGATACTCGTCAGCGATGCCAGGGTTATGATGGTGAAGGAAACTGCAATAGATATTTCCCTAATGTTTAGCGCAAGGGATTTCAGGGACAATAATGCCTGGAGAACATCGACGGTTTTGGAAATACGTTCCATGTCGGTGGTTCTGATATCTAGGTGTGTGAGGTCTTTAATGATCGTCGCATTTGTGCCGTTAAGCGTTATATAACCACACAGGACGAGTTTGCGTAATGCTGGGGTTTCGAATTTGACTAGATGATGGTACGGCATTACGAGTAAAGGAAGATATGGATCGCCTACACCAGCGGGGTTGTTGAACGAAATAGATTCCAGATGAGGAGCAGAACTAGCAGAAGTGTGTTCAAGGCCACACTTGAAGGAGCCGGGCACGATGAGTGTGCGGGTTTGGTCCAACAACCTTAATTGCCCCAATGCCAACTTGAGGCCGTCATTATTAATAGCGGCACGTCTAGTAGGAGACTTGATTTGAATATCGAGCGTTAAGGGAGCTCCCTTGGATCTGGCTAGCATTTCCACTGTCCACTTATAACCAAGCAGCAAGGGGACAACATGGGTCCACAAGGCGGAACAAGAGAGGGTGATGGCACGCCACCGGTAGCACACATGGCTGACAGCTATGATGGGCATACACCGGTACACAGTTTCATGCGGGTCGGATGGGGGGCTAAGCATGCGAAAGATCAACCCTAGTACTTCTGTTGGTAAGAAGGTACTAGAGGCTGGAACCACAACAACCGTCTCATGAGTGTGTTCATTATCGCGCTTCTCTTTTTTAAAAGGTCTCTTCATTTCTAATAAGCCACCTCTGATTATTGACCTCTTACTTTCAGAATAAGCAGACTTACCCCAGAACCTTGGGCCGAATTCTTCGAGACAAAGGTAAGAGAAAAAAATTAAACACACTTACCCCCTTTTGCTTCACGCATGCAGTCGAAATAAACCTCTGCTGGGGAGCGCTTATTCAGGTTACTTGGCTGGGGAAGAATAAAGGTTCTCTGATAAGAACTGATATGCCTTTATTCAAGTAGTATCACCGCGGAGATATGATAAGGAGGGGAACATGCACCTTTTTGTAACCCTAACCCCAAAATGTTTTTCTTGTCATTGACCGTCATCATTGATATAATTGCTCCAGCGTTGTACTCGTCAACGTCACCTAGTGTCATCATTGTGCGCCGTATTTTCAAACATGCCTAAAGTCGGTTGGGGCTATATAGGCATTGTCTTCACTGTACTCTACTAAACCTCTTTTCACCATTATGTCTGCCAAAAATATTGTAACTGCCTACAAAGTCGCCGTACCCGGAAAGCAGACGCAGGATCTCCCAGGTCTGGATAAGAACATCGTTCGTACGTCGTCGCATTTGCCAACTTATTAACTAGAAACTAAGTTGGTTGTCGGTAGCTGGTGTCGAGTACACGGCCCAGGAGTACTGGGACAACGAGGGCAAGCCTCATCTTCAAGAATATGTCGGGAGTGGCAAGTAAGAATTATAATGAAAATTTGGCTATCTGAAGCTCTAATTTACATACAGGCTAAAGGGCAAGTACGCGTTGATCACTGGCGCGGACAGTGGCATAGGCCGTGCAGCTGCTATCATGTTCGCGCGTGAGGGTCTCAAGGGGCTCACTTTCTCTCACCTACCTCAGGAGGTGGAGGATGCGCAAGCCGCAGGAGATGCCATCGCAAAAGCGGGCTGTGAAGTCAATGTCGTCGCACTCGACTTGCAGCACGAGGCGGAGTGCCAGAGACTTGTGCAATCCCACATGAATAGATTTGGAACGTTGAATATCTTGGTGAACAATGCCTCGAAGCAGATGTGAGCGTGTCCCAAATTTCCCTTGCATGAGTGACTGAATAACGTTCCTCAGTATCACGCAGAAGATCCAAGACATTCACCTTGCAAACGTTCGCAGTACCTTTGAGTCGAACATTCTGCAAATGATTGCCATTTCAAAGTTCGCCGTTCCTCATATGAAGCGTGGGTCTGCCATCATCAACACTACTTCGGTGGTAGCCTATGCTGGGGCACCCAATCTTGGTGCGTCTCCCTACTGCATATTATCAGAATTGTTAGTTTATGTAATTCAACAGTGGACTATGCTTCTACAAAGGGCGCTATCATGAGCTTTACTCGCTCATTGGCAATGCAGTTGGCTCCCTCTGGCATTCGTGTCAATGGTGTCGCACCAGGCCCTGTCATAACCTCATTACAGCCTGCCTCTCGCTCCGCGGAGGAAATGGAAGGTTTCGGTGTCGGTATGCCGTTGCATGGTCGCGCCGCCCAGCCTGCTGAGCTGGGACCTTCATTCGTGTTCCTCGCGAGCCCAGACTCGAACTCAATGACGGGTGCCTGCATTCATGTTAATAGTAAGTCTCTCATTTTGAGCCGATCACGTCGATGCTTACTGTACCAATTAGATGGCCAACATGTCGGCGGCTCTTGAATATTAATTCTTGCCTACGCCCGGCAAGTTCTCCGCAGGATGGATGTGTCATAAATGAGTTGTATTTCTACTGTCTTTTGAGTCTTTTTGAACTGCAGTCGATCTTTCCTATTCATATAATGACAAACTCGTCGGTGAGCGTGAACCGCCCAGTGAATCCGGCTTAAAGGTCATTATCGGCGTTGTCTCCCGAGGACTACTATGTGATAAAGAATACTTATATGGCTTCTCTTGGCGTACTTAGTCTACTACACAGGGGCCACTTCGTTCTGGGTTGCAAGAGTATCATCGTACCAATGTTTCATCCCTGTTAAACCTCGATAGAAGCGCAAGAGCGCCACAACATCTGGAGTCACCAAAAAGTTATTGACATTGAGACCCTATCAAACACCCATCAGACATGCGACAACTTCAATGACTGTCTGGGTGATCACGTACGAGAAGCCACGTCCTCAACGCGCCCAATCCAGCAGCTTGATGTATCATTCGCCAATTATCTCTGATGAACGTCTTTGTTCCATTGAAGAAATTCGCTACGAATTTATTCCTGCCCCACCCTACGGTGAATCAAAATTCTGTGGCGTTGAATTTTAAAACGTACCGATTCAGAAATATCCAGCGAAGCCAAAGTGCCTGCATGACCTTGTCTTCATCCCTCACGTCGTCTATCTCGAAGATTTCTTCTTCCCGATCAAGGATGACCCATGCGAGCACACCGAATGGCTCGAGTGACATGGAATTTAAGAGGTCGTAGAGGCGAGGACCACCCAGACGGCACGAATAGACGCTATCGGAATGGGACTCGGGTAGGTAGGGGTACTGCGCTGCTGGCCCTAGAGGGTCCGATTGCGGAGGGGGCGCTGGATTTCCAGGGGTACGGATGGATGATGCGCGCGACAGTGCACGAGATGATACAGTACTACTGCGTGCATTTGTGGATACCACTGAGCTGGTACGAGGAGGTGTCGGAAGATAGTACTTTGGTTTGGTGTTAAGTAAACTTGGGTCGTGGAAAGATTGAGATGACACAGAAGTATATCGAGATGTAGGCTGGGTGGTCGCGGGAGTTGTGCTTTTGTCACTGAAAATCTTGTTGGAGGAGAAGTCGGAAATTTCTGTCGAAGCGGTCCTTGTTGTGGGCGTCGTTAACGGACGAGAACTGGGGGGCCTGTGAGGCAGCTTGGTCAGGCGCGTAATTATGAGACAAGTGGCGCGAAACCTTACAGTGGAGCAAGTCCTAGTAATGGAAGCCACAACGTCAGAGTATAATTAAGCTGTACAACATTTCTCAGTATCACGGAACAGTCCTCCGTTGCATTTATAAACGTACCATATCCCATACGAAACCTACATTTGAATGGTCCCATCGGAGGTGGGCGCTGAGGATTTGCCGCGAGAGGAATGTACCGTGAAGCTCGCAAAACGGACACTTCCAATCTCTCATTGTCGTCCGAGTGACTTGTTGTTCTGGAGACCTATCCTCGGCGATTCGCGTTGCACAGTTATATACGACTGTAATGGGCTTGGGGGGTGGAAAACTGCGAGAGGTATCAATTCCAAGAGATTTGCATCGACTGAGAAATCCTTCGCGGAGATTGCGCAGCATGAAGGGAAGACGGTGTAAACTTGCGAGTCGGATGGTCACCAGCGAAATGTCTTCCAAAGCCTCGATGAGAGCATCTGAGGGCATTTCCGGTGGTGCTTCATCCCCCTCTGCGACGTCTGGTTCAGAGGGCGAAGAAGCTTGCTCACGAGCATGGTTTAGATGGAGAATGTCAAGGTCCACATACTCCAGCTCGTCGCTATCTTCGTGAACAACAGGATCGGCAGGTCCGTCATCCCCAGATTGTTCACTGGACTGAGTGCTCGAGGGAGTGACGGAAGGTTGTTTCTCGTGCGGAATCTGTTTCGATTTACGTCCAAGTTGGAATTTCCTAGCTGCTTTCACAATTGCTTTCACCTTCACCCTGTCTCTGCGCCATTAGTGTCAGAAATAATTCGGTTTGCCGCTAGTCAAAGACTCACGTGACAACTTCGACAGAATCACTGTCCGAGGATTCCCAGGATTCGTCGCTTCGCAAGGTTGCCAGCGTCAGGCCGGCATTAATGTAAAACGCACTACCACCACTATGTTCACTCGAGCTGTCAATGAGGTTGTCCTGATTGTCATCCCTGCTTGCGCTGGTCATACGAGGCACCAGTGAAGGTCTACCGCTTGCACCCTCGAATTTTCTGGCTTGCTTTCCAAAGGGTAACTCTGCATGTCGGTGAGAGTGTATTTGTCGCGCCTTAGTGGCCGTGCGACGGTGCTGGTCAACTAAAGAGCGTGAGGATAAAACTACTTGTGGTTCTTACATACTTACGTGCGCCATTCGATGATAATGCACCACGACCTCTGCGTTGGACTAGCCACGTGAGGCGCAAGATTGCTGACAATGTATTTATTCTACGTACCATCTGCCGTCGACCGCCCCCCTGCACCGGCTCGAGAAGGTCTCTCAGGAAAGAACGAAGCTGATTTAGACGGAAATGACGCTCTGCTCTCACGAGCCCCGGAAGAAGCAAATCCTGGATTCAACCGTCCGGCGTTCTGCCCAACTCTATTGCGGACAGTAGAACGCCGCTCCAGGGGCAGCGGGAAATCTGTGACATTGAAAGTGACTTTCCTTGGGGGCCTGGACGCGACATGGTTTGCAGAGTTCGCAGATTTCCCAGGAGGATGATCTAAGGAAAGCATTGAAGTCGTCGATCAGGATCGGACAGTTTATGCTGCTTACCAATGTGTGATTGCGGTCTTTCATCCAACTCTTGGTCTCTGGGATGAGCTTTGTCACCGATGGGAGGTTTGGCTGCAGTTTTGACTCTGTTATAATTGTTTGCGCCATCTATTGGAGGCTTTACAGCAGCTTTTGCTCTGGGAGGATGGTGGTTAGGCGCTCCACTACTAATGGGATTAACTCTTTCTCTGTTAGGATTGTCGAGCACTGGGCGTCCTATGGAAGTCTTTATAGCAGCTTTTGCTCTGTTAGGATTACGGAGCCTTGCACCATGAGCAGTGGCAGTTTTGATAGCAGCAGTTCTTGGTCTGTTAGAATTGTCTAGTTGCTCCTGCCTTGGAACAGCGGATTTGACAGAACTCTTGACGATGCGGGGGAGATGGCACACTCGATCCTCTGGATCTGACATACCATGAAGATGGACGGTCCTAGCGCGCTCACCATCACTGCTTTTGTCTAGTGAGAAGGTGGGTGACGGCCCGGGCGAAGAGCTTCGACGCACGTGGTTGTGACACCTCGTGTTCGCGTCACACCTCCATCAAGATTCAACATGGTTACAGTTGACCGTTAAGAAGACTCACAAAGCAGACTTGCTGACCGGTCATTGATCACCCCCAATCAATTGATCATGGACTGACCGTTAGAACCGATGAGCATGCAGTGAATGAGATCCTTCGAGCTTAGTGGCGACTTCGGAAGGGGTGACCTTTCCGCGGAAATGCGGTGGTCACTCCCCTTTCGACCACTTGCTGCAGCTCGATAGTTTAGTACGTGATACTTGCGTGATGTTGCGTGATAATTGACGGATTTTCTAGCAAGGCACTAGCAGACTCAGTACATCGCTACTCAAAAGAATACGAAGCTCCCTTGACTGAGTGTGGAAGCAAGCCAAAACGAGCCTTTCGGTAACGGGCACTCTGATTGGCAGTACTGTCAATGTCGTCTTTATTCTATACGGTGACTATTTTCATGTGAAATGCGGTTTTCACTCCCCGCGGTATCTCATCGATCTCTTGGTCTCCCCCTCTCTCACTGCATACTACTCCTATATCATGTACGTCGAGAACCCAAACAGCTTGAGCGCGCCACGCTGCTGGCACAGATCTGCACGTATGACCAAGGTATGCCGCATCAAATACTATTGATAATCGTTGATTTGGAAGAGTTGCGACCGGTAGTATGTTCCCCAATAGCGCCACATTCTGCAGTATTGTTAATTTTGATAAGTTTTCTGCTCGGCGATGGCGGTCCTCCAGTACTAATCCGCGGGTGAGGATCCTCAATTCAAAACTAAGCAAATTTTCCCAACTGGACCTCATAACTCGGGACCTCAGACCGCGACAGAGTGCTAAAGAGGCCCCTGTGATCCCGTACAAAAGTCAGGTTTTTCTCCCAAGACTGTCGACTCACTCCCCAAGAAGTTTATCATGAAGTTTATCTCTGTTGCATTTATCCTCGCCGCCACCTTGGCATCAACAGGTGCGGTCGTCTTCCCTAGGGACGAATACTATAGCCTGAACATGGTATGTTGTCGCATTCCTTAGAAGCCTAATCCAATGCCAATCCATTCGGACAGGCCTATTCGCCCGACTATACGTCATCGAAGTATCCCGCCGAAGCACATGAGTCGTATGAGCCTAAAGGTCATTACTCCAAGGGTAACGATAAAAAGTATAAAAAGAAGTACGACACCAAAAAGCCATATGATTATGACTACTCCAAAGACGACCACAAAAAGTCATATGGAACCTCCAAGTACGGCAGAAAACCATACAATTACTATGTCACCATCGAGTACGACGAGAAAATATCATATAAGACTTACGCCTCCGATTACGACGGAAAGTGGAAGGACGAGGACGAGCCTCCGAACGAGGAGGCTAAACCTCACAAAGAAGGAGCTCAGAAGGAGGGAACTGGGCCTCACAAGGAAGGAACTCCGGGTGATGGGGCTAAGCCTCTCAAGGATCAGACTATGGGGGATGGGGCCAAGTCTCCAAAGGATTGCACTCTGGGGGATGGGGCTGCGGAGGAGGAGGCTGTGAAGGAGGGGGATGAGCTATCGACGGACGGCGTCATAAACACGTATTAAATATTTTCCTTCTCATGCTCAATACAGACTCGGAGTGGACATTATTCAAACTCAAGTGCTGCACGCCCATAGCCTAATAGGCCTGCCACAACGTGGATCTCTAATAGTCATGATTGGCATAAACAAACTTTGAGGAGAAAAAGAACAAATAGTTGTGTTCCGTATTGAAAATTCAAACTTGTCGGTCGGAAAACCCTGAGGGGTGCACGCGCGATGCGCATCGGATAACGCTCACTCAAAACACAGTTTCGCTGGGAGAATCGTCGCAGCTTTTGGTGTGAGGACATTTAGCAGCTACTCCAACGATCAAAGAATTTGCCTGGCGAAAGGCTGTGATTCAGACTCCGCGAGTCAGTGTTTGGGATTGACCCCTATGTCGTGCTGAGAGTCTCGGAGACGGTATACTGTATTATTCCAAGCCCAAATCTTCAAATCTATTCTATTGCCTCCTAGAGAACTGAGTTGTTAGACTCCATAACACAGCATGGCACTGCTCCAGGTCGTGACAGACGCCAAGAAGTCCCTCTAGTTTCTGCTCGCGTACTATAAAGGACCACAAGTTTCGTTCAATCCCTCATCAACCAAACTCGTCCTCTGATCGTCCTCTGCAAATCGCCTGGATTCACCAATCCTCATCTGAATCCCCCACCGTAAAACAACATGAAATACGTCTCTGTCGCACTTGCCTTCGCTGCTACCTTGGCTTCCACCGGTGCCGACGTGCCGTCATCTTCCCCAGGGACGACTACTACAACGGCAAGGTATTTTGTCACTTCACATTTTCTATTCCAAACCAATGTCTTCGAACAGGACAATTCGCCCGATTATCATCCAGAGGAGAGGTCACAGTACTATTCGGAGTACTCTCCCTACCACACCACGTCTGCATATGGCTCTGTAGCTACTAAGGGCTATTACAACGAGCACAATCCCTCCCAGTGTGACGATGGGAAAAAGGACGGAGTAAGTTGCAAGCCACTCATATTTCTGTGAGACTTACAAGCTCTCTCAGCACAACGCGCATGAGACTGGCAGGTCCTACCTTGCCGGTTACACCAAACGAGATATATCATGTAATGACCAACACCCGTTGGCAGGTGGATTTCGCAGTGAGTGTCACTAATATCGTCATGTTACTCCGCTCACATCTTTGGCAGTACTCCTCTGGAGAACAAGTGGTCTTTAACAACCAACTGTGGAAGGCAAACCAATGGAACTACAACAGACCACCAGGGAATCCTGCTACTGCCTGGACGTTGGTCGATTCTGCAACCCGCTGCCTACAGACAATGCCAATTGCACCGGCGCCAGTCCTTGGAACAGAGGCACTGCCTACCCGCGGGGCTCCCAGGTGACCGTTAATAACCACCTCTGGGTTTCTGTGCAGTGGACGTCCAGTAACTCCCCTGGCGATACTTCTGGAACATGGAAGGGCTTGGGTGCTTGTGTTTCTGGCGGTGGTGTGTCCAACGGATAAATGCCCAACAGTCGGCGGCACACCGTGTCAGGGTACCTGTTCACCCAAGCCTTGTTACAAACATAAGGATCAAACACCTCTGCGTTATCTGGCTCTGCATGTGCTATCTGACTGAAGAATTGACTTACTTACGGACATATGCGCTTGTGTAGCTTGCCTATATTTGTATCCTATGGAACATTCACTTACACATATTGAACCCCCATCGATGTGTTCTGTCCAATGTTTATTTCGCGTGATTATATTATAGTGTTCGGACATCTCTTGCCTATTCAACTTCGATCCTCCACAAGTTCACAAGAAACTAGTGTGTTCAATGTGCGAACAGGGAACGTCCTTTGTCGTGCCGAGAACTGCGCACGTTGATATAATAAGCGAGCCGTCAGCCAACCACAAAAAGTCCAAAGGCCTGTACACGCTCACCTCTGGCGGCGTCGCATCACATATCTTGACCCGCTGTCGATTGCGCCAGATATAATAAGTCGTCGTAGCTGGGTACAAGGAAGATCGCTAAACTTGCGAGTCGGATGTCTTCCAAAGAGACAGAAAGTTGTCTCCCGGGCGGAACCTGCTTCCATTTACGTCCCAGTTGGAATTTCCTAGCTGCTTTCACCGCTGCTTTCGCCTTGACCTTGATGTCTCTACGACGTTGATATTAATATTGTCAGAAAATGTTACCGCCAGTCAAGATTCACGCAACAGCCTCAACAGAGTCACTGTCTCAGTGTCTGAGCACTGTGATCAGTGAGGCATTGAGTATTCATCCCTACTCAAGCTGGCCAACGTCGGGCTAGCATTAATGTAGTATACGCTATCACCACTTTGTTCACTTGACCTGTCAAAAAGATTGTCCTGACTGTCATCCCTGCTTGGTTATACGAGGCACCAGTGAAGGTCTACTGTACCAGGTAAGATGAGGAGCGTGGGAATAAAACTGCTTCTGGTTCTTATAAACTCACGTGCGCCACTCGCTCTGCGTTGGACTAGCCGGCGTGAGGC
>PVYP01007145.1:0-13424 GCA_002995295.1 Rhizopogon vulgaris
TAGCTTACGAGAGTCTTAGTCAGGAAGTCTACAGCCAAAGGACTGGCATTAGGAAAGAGTTGTGCAAATGGCCGGCGTTTGCGGAAAGGAAGAGCTCGAATATAGTCCCGCGATCTGCGTGTGGTGATGGCGTAAAATTCGTCTAGTGTTGGTGTGCCGAGAACATCCAAGATCAGGGTGAGCTGGTGGTGGTAATCTCTACCGGGAAACAGTGGCTTTCCAGAAAGCATCTCAGCTAAGATGCATCCCACAGACCAGACGTCAATAGCTTTGGTGTATTGCTTGAACGTCAGCATAATCTCAGGTGCTCGGTACCACCGGGTAGCAACATATTCTGTCATGAAACCGGTCTCGGTGCCTGACGGTTCGGCCGTCTTTACGGATCTTGCGAGCCCAAAGTCGCAGACTTTGAGATCACAGTTGGCATTAAGAAGGAGATTTGAAGGTTTGAGATCACGGTGGATGACATCCGCGGAGTGCAAAGCTTTGAGGGCACGAAGGGTTTGGTAAATGAAATATTGAGCGTGGTCATCGGAGAGGTCTTGCGTTCTGATCACGCGATGCATGTCTGTTTCCATCAGCTCCTGGATGACTGTGGGAAAGATTGAATAGTGGGAAGGATAGCACATTTTGTACGCACGATACACTTCCTTGAAAGCTTCTAGCGAAGGAGGCTTGACGATGTCCAGAATTGAAATAATCTTCAAGCAACGTTCTGAGTGAGGAGATATGTAGAACGGGTTCGGGATGTGCTCACGTTCTCGCTCACGCCAGCTTCACTGAGGAATTTTAGAAGCTTCAGTTCTCGGAGAGTCCGTAGACAAAACATGGAATGATCGAAAGGAGCGATTTTCTTAATTGCAACCTTGCGACCACTGGGCCGGTGAACTGCTGAGCAGACGATACCATACGCGCCCTCTCCAACAACATCAAGGACCTGATACTGAGTACCTGTATATTTCGTGAAATCGGACAAGTAATGAAGGAGGATCTGAACATACCGACGTTAAATCTAACTTTCCTTGGTGCGGGTGGGGCTTGGGAAGCAGACTGGCCCTGTTTCGACTTTGAGGATGTTGTAGAGGCAGCAGCAGAAGTCTGCTGAGTGTTTTGAGGCATCTAGAGGGAGGTATATGGGAGTAAGGAGGGAAGATGGACAAGGAATGAGGAAACAAAAGGAATATAAACAAGGTACAGAGGTGTTATTCTAGCTTCGGTTATGGAGATTTCGATAGAAGGGCCAAATTTTGTAGTGAAAATAGGGAAAGATTACCAACAACGGAAGTAAATTCAGCTTCAAGGACAATAGCGACTGTTTTAGAACCCAAAACTGTTTGATTGCCTCCAAGACAACGAGTTCGTTGTCAACTACTTACGGTAGACGAAACTAAAAGTCTTTGCTATGGCGATATTCACTACCTAGATCTAGACTTTTCGTGTGCAGCTGATCATTATCCCGTGTCACCAGACCCCCGAATTTCAATGATGGAATTGCATCATCTCTTGTTAAATTTTCCTCATCGACATTTTCTTTATAGCGTGCGGTGCTTGTATGTACATGCGTTACATGTGTCTACATTTCAACTACAATTTATGCGGGGTGCCGCTGCGGACGTCTCCAGCAGTCCAAGGTTATCCGGTTATCCTGGGTGCATAACTTCAGGTCAATACTTCCCCGCTAAAACGATACATGATCACGATTTATCCATCGCCCACAGTTCATTGCCCTAACCATATCCATACTCGATCTCCAGATCTCCCGCATGCATGAAGAACTTGCTAGTCACGACATCTCGGTTGATTGTGGGGGCGTGAATGCCAAATACTATTGACACAACTTAGTACAGACAGCGTGATAATATTATCAGGAGCACAAGATATGAGATATGCAGTAGCGTATGCAACTCGCCATACGGCGGCGCTTAATCCAATACATGGTATACAAATCGAAATCGAAATATCTACACATATGAGCGGCGACACGAACATCCAGCTCACAACTGATTCAAAGTCTACCGGACACCTCCAACACGTGCCCAAAACATCTCTTCCTTCAAGCGCACAATCTCTTTCCACGTACGGTCCTCCCATGTCGCATCACCGACGTAGCCTTCCCCATCTGTACTAGAAGAATGCTTCGTACTGCTCGTATCGATAGATTTCTCATGTGTGCTGGAATCCTCGGATGAACGAACTTCAGGGGTTGGATGAGTAGGGTCGACAGTAGTAGATTGTGATTGAGACTCAGTAGGTGGATGGGTGGGAGTATCCATGGACACTCGCTTTGCTGGTGTCAAACCCGAGTCAGGGAACGGCTTCGAGTTTTCCGAGGGTTCGTGGTTGGTCGTGGAAGTCTCTACAGCACCTTCTTCACCTTCGCCTTCACCAGCCACCACTTTCGGTTCTTCAAGTGCAGAAGTCGACTTTTTATCTTCCTTTGCGGAATCAGTCGCTTCAGCTTTCGATGGGTTCTCTGCTTTGCTGCTAGCATCGCGTGAAGGTGAAGGCATCGGAATTCGGTCTCGTTCTTTTACCTCGGTCTGTGCAGCAGAGGGAGGTGCAGGAACTACCCTTCGTGCGGGAGCTCGTCTGGGGACGGGTGGAGCCCCATATGGCGCAGGCGAAGCGGTCCTGGAGGATGCGCGCGGCGCTGGGGAGCCAGCCCTCGACCGGCTCGGGGCAAGAGGCGAACCAGGGCGCTGTAATATCTGCGCAGAGACGCGTGAAGGTAAAGGAGCTGGAGAGACCACACGCTCTCGTGGGCGTAGAGGGGACGATGTAGATGCAGGAGGGAACGCAGGTGACGTGGGTGTCTCTGGAAGGGGAACGGTATGGGGAGAAACTGGGCGCTCTGATTGCATCACTGGCGGATGGGGTCGCGTTTGTGGGGACGGCGGATACGGATCTACCGAGACCGATTCTTTGATCGGGCTTGGAAGGGCAAAGGTCATTGAATCAACGGGGGTGGTGAACGATTCTTGAGAATTGGATTTTTCAGCTTCAGAAATAGCGTTTTTGTCGGCGTCGTCTAAACCGGCAGCATGTGTGTCTATTGATTGACCTCGTACTTCGTTCCGTTTGGGCAGCGGAGGGGGTGCTTGGGCATGTGGATGAGGAGCAGAAGGGTGAGCTGGAGGTGGAGGTGGAAGTTTCCCTGCAGCTTCCCCGTCTTTGCCCTTGCCCCCCGAAGCCTCTGTCCAGCTGACAGCCTTCTCCCCAAGCGCACTTGCCATCTCCCAAAGTCGTCGGCGACGGGGCAGAACAGGTGGTTTATCGCCCACGGAAGTTTCAACCGGACTCAATGCGGGAGAAGGGCTCTTACTGTTCGATTCTTGAGTATTCTCGGTGACGGTTGCATTTGCACTCGCACTCGCGAGCTTCTTATGGGGCACAACAGGTTCCTCCTCCCATATACGCTCGACGACACCCGTGCGGACAAACGCCCAGAGCGAACAAGTACTCCGGAGGCGTAGCAAGCAGTAATTGGATGTACATAATGGATAGGGCTGTTGTGTTTGGGCGGAACCTGAGCGAGATGTCACTGTAGGATGTACTGGTGGTCGGGAGAGGGGAAGCGAGGAAGTGGATGACGAAGAGGCATGCAGCGGTAAAGAGGCAGGCGCGACAGCTGGAGCAGGGGTAGCAGGTGCCAGACGGAATACGTACACTTGCTCAGGGTGCTCGAGATCTGCATCAGGTCCCACCTGATTTGATGAAGAATTGGCCAGTGGGTTCTTGAACCAAGAGTTGCCATTCGTGAGGGCGACGGTGGTGCGGCTGCGCGCGAGCGGATGACTTGGGGGTTTGTCATTTGACTGTGCACGCACGATTGCCGTCCCGCAAAGCGCACATGAAATGGAGAAGGGTGCGTTCGTCGGTGAGTGCGGGTGTAGCTCTTGTAAAAGTGAAGGGAACGGCACCGGCTCAACAATGAGCATCCCCGTGTGGATCGCTGCTAGGACAGACCGTCGAGAGAGCCAGTTTAATGAAGGGGCTAGGTCTAGCCGAACGGTCGGTTCTCTAAACAACGGGATGTGGCGCACGGTAAGTAAATGTATCAGAGGACAAGACAAGTATGTTACTCACGAATCCTCAGTGAGTAACCGTGAAAGAAAGGGTTGTCCCAGAAGTGAGGAGATAGCAGGCGCAGCGGCATGTGAGATTCTCAGTCCCCGTAGGTGCGATACGAACGCGATGAACTCGGTATAGGGGACATGCAAGGTCACCAGGCGCATTTTCCCTGGATCCCGTTGAATCAGCTGCACGTCCCGCTCAGACCACTTGCCCTTGCCCATGCTGATTCTTGCCTCCTCTGCCCTCCGCTCAGCATCCTCTTTGTCGGCCTGCAAGCCCTGCATTTGCGTTTGCATGATCTTGACCGCTTCCTCAGCTCCCTTTAACGCCTCCTCCGCCTCGCGCACCTTGCGTTCGCTCTTAGCCTGCCCGAACCTCGCTTCCGCCACCATCGTGTTCGCCTGCTGAAACAAGGATGCACTGAGATCATCGAGTTCCTTCTCAATGTCATGCTTCGCTGTCTCTGCCTGTCCACGCTGTGCAGCCTCCTCCGTCGCACGTTCCATGAGCCTGTTCAGCTCTGCAGTGACGTGCTCCTTTTCGACGAGGAGCCCCGTATTGAGTGCGGCGAGATGGTGGGTGCGCTCGAGCTCGAGCGATGAGACAGTGACGCTCGCATTGCGCAGAGAGCTCTCGGAGATGTGGAGCTGGTCTTCTAGATCAGAGACTCGCTCGTAGGATTTGACGAGCTTGCCGTTAAGCTGGGTGACTTGCGAGAAAAGATCGGTTACTTGGGAACGGAGGGATGCGATGATCTGAGCTTGCGCATCTGAAGCATCCTCGTCTTCATGAAGTTCCTCGTCAACTGGCTCAGCGTCGACATCTTGTTCGTGTGTTGCCTCTGTCGTTGCCATAGACTATGTGCTGCTCAAGACGGAGCGGGAATTGTCAAACTGAACCAAATACATTAATATTGTAGATGGGTAGAAAGGAGCCAGCCAATAAGATCTACGCCTGGTCATCGTGGCGCATAATAAACGCTTGAACACCATGAAAACTCCTTGATTAACCGAATCACTACGAAAAACAACGGAAGAGCAATCAAAACAAGCGCATATGAGGAAGGCTCTCGCATTATATCACGTCCACCACGCACGTCTACATGAGACAAAAGGAAATGGAATAAACTTAGGACAAAGAGTATATCCCCCCACACTTCATCGTGCACGCGCGCTCTTACTGCTTAGCGGGCGGAGGGCCACCGCGACCCCGAGGTGCACCACGACCACGGAATGAAGGTCTGGCCTCACCATTCGGCGCGCCACCCCTTGGCCGACTAACCGGCCGCTCACCACGCTCCTTCCTAGTCTCAACGATGATCCGGACACTTCCCTCAGGGCCATCGACGCGGAGCCCACCCTCACCACCAGCGCCAACAGGAAGGGAGGCGATGATAGCTTTCTTGGCAGCGTCAAGGGTAAGGAATTCAAGGAAGGCACAGGCTTTGTTGCGCACGATCTCGACGTCCTTGACGGGACCAAACCGGGAAAGAAGAGTCGTCAGCTGCTGTGGCGACACGACCTCGGTGACACCCTATGTGCATATGTCAGGGTGAGTGAAAGAGCTGCGGAGGAAGGCATACCTTGACGAAACACTGTGACGTCGTGAGTGCGTGCGCAGCAGTGATAAGAGGATGTTCTCTCCGTGGATTAGGAGAAGAGGTGCCGCTAGGCGGTGCTGGGGATGCAGATGCTGCGGAAGCGGGAACCTCGGACAACCCTTTTGATTCAATGGCTACTTGTGCGCCCCAGCGCTTAGAGTCTGTCGCAGCGAGGCTGGCCCATGTTTTTGGGGCAGAAGGTTTGGGCGGGACAGTTTTCGGTGCAGGAGCTGGCTGGGGCGCAACAAGTGCAGGGGGTGCAGGTGCAGGCTCAGGCTCAGCTTCTGGAACGGGTGCAGCGACGGCGGGAGACGCTTGCGCTGGTGGGGGTACAGTAGGAGAGGGAGGTGCAGGTTCAGGTTCAGGGGCATCTTCGGGAATGGAAGGCGTATCTGCAAGGGGCTCAGGCTCATGGTGAATGCCGTTGACTTCAGCTGGGACAGGTTCCGGTTCGGGGGGTGGGGAAATAGGTTCCTGAACCTCAGTCATAGGTTCTGAAGCTTTGGTAGTGGGCTCTTCAACAACCACAGGTTCAGGAGCAGGTGGTGGAGGAGTTGGCTCTCGAACGGACTCCGGTGCAGGCTCAGAGGGGCCGGTGGATGAGGCCTCGGGTTCACTAGCATCATCTTGAACAGTCTCTTCCTTCAGGAAGCGGAAGATGTCATTGAGGACAAAGTAGCCGTTAGGCTGCTGGGCAAGGAAGAAGGTCTGGACGAATTTGCGCCAGGGAGCACCTTTATTTGCCATCTCGCCAATGACTTGAATGATGATACCGCCATTTGCACTAGACTGAGCGTCGACCGAGTGGATGTAGACTTTGCAATCGTTGAAACCAAGGGAAGTGATCTTGTTATGAATTTCCTAAGGACGATATGAGACCTTGTAAAACATAAAATAAAATAGTGAGTTACCTGTTGACCATAACATGGTGTGACGTTTTCACCCTCAGTGCCGTGAACGAAGGTGGAAGCTTTGGTGTAGAAACAATGCAAACGATTGGGCTGTTGGTTGACAAAAGTGTAATATTGTGGAACAAACTCCCATCCAACTTCGGAAGGAACGACGTTCTGATGAATTTGAGAAGGGGAAGAAGTTGCGGAAGTGCTAGCCATTACGAGGGAATGATGCTTGATATACCAACAGGTAAGGTTAGTTTTAAACCAGAATAATCTTTATATTTCCTACCAGAAGGGAATCAAAAGTGCGTGATGGAGAGTCTAAAGATTACAACTGAACAGAGCAAAAGTCAACGATTCCGAGGATGAGCGAGACAGCGTCAAAAACATGAAAATTCCTGTTTGCCCATTTTACACCGGATTTTGCCGGATGATGACAAAGCATAATGTGGCGCCCCGCTAAAAGTTTCTGTACACGTACGCGACTAATGCCCACGGCCAAGAAGAACACCTAATCCGAGGCATTGATAAAATGATAGATATGAGAGACGACTCGGATATAACAAGCTCTAATCTTTCCGGGTCATTCATGCCAATGACATGTGGCCTTAAGACAAGGAAGGTACCGGATACCTAGTCTCCCCTAGAGCCTTAGCAATTTGCAACCTCGTCTACCATGTACTGGTATGCAAACAACATTGCCTTTGTCTGCAATAACCCAATCCTCTGGGGATCGAAATCAGCGACATGGATGTTAACTATAGTTTGTAATTCGACCGGACGACTCGCCAGAAATTGGCAAGGAAGACGGTCTGACGGAGTCACCGCGTCAGCGGAAGCGCTCTGCGTCCCCGAATCGAGGTCTCTGGGTCAAGAGACAAAAGGGACAGACCTTAGTAAGTGGAAGGCGGGTCGGCAAGTCTCAGTTTCGGATGGAGAAGACTGTTACTGGGAAGAGACAAGACAAAAACACGCTAGGAACTTTGAGAATGGGAATTGTAAGGTGGTCGTGAAGAGTTATGCAAACAAGGAGAGACTAACGCGAACAGGGTCAGACTGTTGGGATGGGTGGGCCGCCGCCGCTTTCGCCGGAATGTTTCCTCAGACTGTGAGCTGATGCAAATATTGGTTCATTTGCTTGGAATTCAGTAGCTTTTGGGTAGCAAATTCGAATGGAGCATGTCTTTGAAGGTCATCAGTCTACAGTAAGGTAGGATTTATGTTTATGAGCTGGTCCGTGACGTATGTGCCATGGGGTCAGGGCGGTTGCAGGGCGGCTATGCGTTATAGGGGCCCGGGGTCCTCTGTCATATAAAGGTCCCAAGCCAAAGCCACAGCCATTTTTTCTATTCTATTCTCCTTCATCCATCAACTATAGATAAGATGTCAACCAGGATCTCTCCAACCCTTCCTCTTCTTCTATTCTTTGTCTTTGCATTTTGTTTATCAAACAATGGCGTGCACGCCTTCGGGGCGGGCAACATTCCTTCGTAAAGCAGCAGAGTTCATATTTGTCCTTCATCTACTGACATTTCCGCAGTTATGCATTTGTGGAAGGCACGGCCTTTAGGCATGGAGATATCGTAGGCGATTGTCAATCTAATCGTGTACTACCGTGCTCATCCTACGGCTGTTCAGGAGGACACGCTTGCCGACCTTGTGATGAAAGGGGCCGGGGGATTCGCGCTCTCGAGTCTCATCGGAAAGGGGCCAAAGTTTGGTGGGCTCGACATCAAGCGTATATACTTTGGGTGCGTATTATACATATCACATATTTTTGTCCACTGATTCATTTTTATATAGCAATTGGTTGAGAGATTACAGCCAGGTAATTTGATAGTTCTACCGTTTTGAAGTGGGGATAGTTCATGGCGTTTGACAGGCTGTAGACATTGGTACACTGAAGAAAGTTAATTTGCAAGTACGTCTGGATCATTGATCCTAAATTTGTGTCTTAATGTACGCATTTTCAGACCATCCTCAATTTAGTTATGATGCTTGGGTTCATGGTATGTGCACGCCTTCGTGCCTACAAATTCTACTCACGCTGTCTTAGGCCAACGGATATGCTACTGGCGAATTTGAAGTCACGCCAGAGAGACTTGGTGCCTATTTGCCAGTAAGTATCCACTGGTACTTATATCGATTTCAGACCTATTTAAAGCGGTAATTTGCGCAGACAGAACATATTGATAATCCTAAAGGCTACGGAGAGGGAGAAGATGCCCGGCAGTATGACCCCAGATTACGAGGGCCTGTCCACGTACATACCATTTCTGATATCTGTTACGTTCCATACTTACCTGTGTCATTCTTGTCTAGCCCGACGAACTTGCCATCGATCCGCAGACCGGAATGAAGAATTATATAGCGAACGGTGGGTGACTTGTCTCAACGTTATTCTGACCCTCGTGTAGTGTGGCTCACGGATGTGGTAGAAAATGGTCACTGGGATACGTCAAAGTCCCTTGTGCGTCGAGTACTACAGGAATGCATTTCTTTGGGCAGGAAATACAAAAAATCTGGTGATAAAGCAGATCAATACGAGGCATTCAGGCTCCTGGGACAAGCTGTGAGTTGATCATCTCCATCTATTACACATCCTTCTGTCCACTGTTGTCATCTCTCACCGCTCCTCATGGCTGCTCTATGTCGGTTGCATATCACTTCGCTACTCGCAAACCGGACTCCACCTCGCATTGGTTGGTGCATGCTAATTGATCACATCGAACAGCTCCACACTCTGGAAGACTTCTCTGCACACTCTAACTTTTGCGAGCTGGCTCTTGTTTCCTTAGGGTATAATGATGTGTTCGTACACGTAGGTGATGCTGTACGTGTGCGTGCACTCAATGGGAAAATGGTTGCACCGCTAGTTACCGGTGAGTTTTTATATGTTAGAGTATTATAGATAGACAACCATGCTCAGTGTGCCGTGTAGGGACGTTTGGAGGGAGTGATTTCATGTACAGTTTGCTTGGAGGTACGTACGACTAATTTTTCTTCCGCTATTGAACCCAACGTTCGTTCATTCATTCAGAGGCTACCGACCATATCGTAAGATTAATGGCCTTTGTATATTCAACACATTAATGGGTTCTCGTTTTCATGTTGTAGAGCGAAGCTTCTGTCACGGACCTCAATAAGGAATTCGACCGCGCGCGCTCGCGATCTACCTCTTCAACTGACATGCTCCGAGATGCTTTCGTCAAACTTCCAGGTGGAAGTGGCGACAAGATGGAACGTGATATGGAAGGCATCGAACGCTTGCGCGACGGGGTAGGACAGGGGGGGAAGCAACCCCAAGACATGAGCCCGCAAGAGATGCATGCCGTGTTGTGGCAGGTCTTGAGCTTCAGGGATTCTGGTACGCATTCACTTTGACGTTGCTCATATGCGTAGTCTGATTTTTGTTGCGAAAGTTATGAAAACTATTGCTGGGACGATAGGCGAGTTCTACTACTCTGAAATATGAGCTGGTATTGACGAATGCTAAAGAGAAGATCCCGGGACTCGGTCCCCTAATCGAGAAAATTCAAGATTCGATTTCTGGTCGGTTCAATACTGATTCGTGGACGGCTTGTTTGTACTGATGCCTCATGCTTTCGAAACGTAGTATTTGTGTTCACTACTTTGGAAGTGAGGAATTTTCCCGAAAATATGCTCCTCTCCATCGATAATTGATCAGTGATATCTTACAGCCTTTTTTGAAACCACTCTTGGCGACCGCGACGTCTTCACTTCAAATGGCCTCATCAGAAGTAATCAGTGGGCACGATCAATATGAAGTCAGTACTTCCCACATAATATTTTCATACCAAAGTTTTTTTTTTCGTTTCATCTTTTCGCCATCCTTTCCATGCCATCCAATCCAACCGTTGATTACCTTTCAAAATCTCCTTACCCCCCGAAATATTCACTGATGCCTTCTCCCGGCAGGTTTTCAATGACCCGTACGCCGTGAGTATGAACACAGCATCGGAGATAATCTCTGATCCTCCATTTACCCCACACAGAGCGACCCCACACATTCTTTCCTTAGTAAAGATCACTTCGTACGTAAACCCTGTTCTTTCACATCTTGTGGAGCTTAAGCCATCACTGAACCACAAACGTAATGCCGCTAGGATTTGATCCTCAACGAACCCGCGGGTAATCTCGCAAAAATCGTTCTAGTGAGTTGCCCGAATTCAATGCATGAAACAGCCATGCTCAGTACTTACTACCGTGAATTAGACGCATACAGTCAACTTGGTAACTAAGGCCTGGGCTGATAGTTCAATCAATGTAAATGAGGTCACGGAGGAGGCCCTACAATGCCTGTATGTCCCTTTTATTTCCTCTGGGCAGAGACTAATCTCCTTCTCTTCTTTTTCTACAGCTTCCATCCCGATTTCTACCAGCGTTCTTCCACGATTCAGCGCGAGATGCTGGATTACATGAAATCCTGGGTGCAGGGTCTCGGGCATGGGCAGCGTGCCACACTCGCACGTCTGTCAAAGGAATCAGTACGCGCGCAAGAGAACACTCGGGCGAGCGGTGCCCCTGCTTCTCATGCGCACTCTGCGCAAGTGCAGCAGAGCATCCAAGGCTTCATGCAAGGGGTTCCCGGTGTCCCACAGATGCAAGGCTTGATGAACATGGCGGGTGGAGCGGGGATTGGACGAGAGGTATCCAGCGAGCAGAGTAGTTCATATTACTCAAGGCCAGAGACAAGTGGGAGTATGTACTCTACCAGCCCCAGCTACGTGCCGCCCTCTGGTCCGCCGCCGCCAGCGAGTGCGTATGCCCCTAGTTCACCATATGGGCAGCCTCCGCAGAGCGGACCACCGTACCCGCATCATGCACAGAGTCAGCATACATCATCCTATGCGCAGCCTCCTTCCACAGCGGCATTCCCTGGTACACTGTCATATGCGCAGCCATATTCCACAACGTCATTCCCCAGTACAAGCAGCCCTTACCGGCAGAGTGCGCCAGGTGGGTATGCACCGAGCGTTCCATCACCGAGCATTCCACATGCAGGTGGTTACTCAGCAGCCGGTTACTCGTCACTACACGGTCCCCCCCAGAGCAGTTACTCACCACAGGGTGGTCCACCTCTGGGTGACTTTGGCGGGTTTCCAGACGAGCGTCAGGCCATGCATGGACATGGGCCTGGGTACGGTCATGGTCATGAGTTCCCTGAAGAGCCGGAATCTGGTGGCCGGCCTGGGCCTGGCCCACCTCCGTTCCCGGACGATAGTAACAGGTTTGGTGATCAGCGACAGTCTTTCCCTCGGGGGCGAGGAGGTTACCCTCCGCAAGGTGACCCGTATGAACGGAGGTGGTGAAATATTTGAAAGAGAAAGCGAAACGTATTTTTTTCAAGTGTTCTTGTAGCACAAAGTGAAGATTCTAGTCTGTATTACACATGTAGATGGATGAAATGACTACGTAAAAGGTGGAGATGTGATTAATTAGTTCCCGTTTTGTTGACAGTAATAATGATAAAGAATGAGTGAAAAGAATACAATGCCAGACTGCTTATACAGTAGTAGCGTACAATGAATATAAGTTATTATGGTGACGGCTATGGTGGGAGAAAGGACTGCAAAATAAAGGAGTTATCATAGGAGTCCAGGAGGTTATGGAGATAATTCTTCGCGATCCACAATAGTCATAAGCCCAGGCACATTCTGGACCTGGTCCAGGGCAACCGGTCTTTGTGGATCTGGTAGGGATGATCGAGCGGCCGAGGCGTAGTAGTGAATCTATAGGGGCGTCATTAGATATCAATGCAGAGGAACGAGAACGTGTAACGAACCAGAACTTTAAAAAATCCGTGTCGTCTGTCTCTTGGAATACGTATCGAACACTCCCAGCTAATCGAAAAGCGTTAGCAATAGGAAACACTGAAGTTACTCCACCAAGGACCACACACCTCTCGTTTACCAAGACATCTGCACCCATAAACTCCGCTCTCTCGAGCAAGCTTGCTCTCGATCCCCTCAGTAATTTTGGGACATCTACTGCATCCCTACACGAGAACAAGTCGCTTTGTATCAGGGGGACTTTGCGCACGGACGTCGCACCCTCTCCTTGCAGCGATGGGTGAGTTCTCGACTCGCCTGAAGTGGAGTCGATATTTTCGGTTTTTGACGTGCTGCGCCGTAGTTTTACGAGTGCGTTGGTCATGGTAGAGAGGGTCAAAGGCACTCTGGTAGGAGATTGAGATGATAGCATTTGAAGGGATTATCAGCCGGGTAGGCAGATTATTATTGTACAAAACGTATAATGTGCTATAAGTAAGTTGTGGCTCCGGAGCCGACGGGCGGACTTTACATTTGATTCAGACTCCCAGCACCAAACAAAACCAAAAAAAAAAAGATGAAACAAAGACCCCTTTCTCACTCCAGCCTAGACGCGAATTCGAACATTGAATCCTGAATTCAAATGCAAATGCGGTCATCGGATAACTATTGAATATTGAATATTGAATGTGAAACCTTGCAAGCAAATGCGCATTGACAACGAGTATCTGACTGACGGCCAAGTAAAAGCCGTTGCAGGCGGATTGAATCTCCTCCCTCTGGCGGCAATCACATCGTGTTTTACTACGGCGAGCGCACACAACCTCGGTCTCAAAGACGTGGCACTAGCACCAAAAATATATCAAATCCTCGTGGATCAAAGAGTGCTCCAACTGCCCCTGACACATAGCCACCGGTAAAGTAGCACCGCCATCGACATAAGAGGTTGACTGATATTACTCCTGGCAATTGACAAGGTGCGTATCTAACTCGTCCTTCGACACACCTGTTACCACCGAACACTGGATGACTATGGGTGCAAAGTACAAACTTCTGCAGATG
>PVYP01007147.1:26288-46555 GCA_002995295.1 Rhizopogon vulgaris
AAGCGGCAAGTAGCAGCTGCGCTTTCAAGAACCTCATAGTATTAGATTGGAGTTTCGAGGTCACCGCGGGAGACACACTTCATGTTGATGGTAATTATGACATACATCCTGCGACGCAAAGGACTTCCTGTCGGAGATCTGCTATGCATCTTAGAGGTCAAACACCAGGCACCAGATCTTGAACCGCTAACATGGTCGGACAAGGCTTTCTCAGCTGAGCTTCAGCTCACTATACAAGCTAAATTCACGTTCGAGACTGTTCCAGACGTGAGGCCTGTCTTCTCCACGTGCGCAATGGGCAACCATTAGTGCTTGTTCAAATTCAGCAGGGACAAGCTAGATGCCTTGTCGCCATATCCCTTGAGGGAAAAGGGAGCTCGTGAGGCATTCGACCAAGAGTCCAATCGGATGAGAGTGCTGGCGATGACTCGGAGATTGTGACTACCAATTCTCAATAGCGATAGGACAGACATTCACCAGTTGAGAATATGAAGGTAAGTTCTTCCCCGACACCCAAGATTTTCCTGCTAAAAAATCAAACATTGTTTCTAGAAATGACGGCCTAGAATATGCGCACGGAGTCCCCTTCCTACAACCACTAGCTTCGATAGCAATTAAACGAAAGTACCAATTGACCTCAAGCGGGGGGCGGGGGGGCATCGATATTATTCCCAGCGAACATTCCCTCTCTACAAACCATCTGTAGGAATCGGAGGCTGACTTAGCGTCGGCTCGAATGCGGCAATGCTGCCGCCCTCGACAAGCCTCTTGTTGGTATCTACCACATGGTTCGTCTCATGCATGCCCTTCTCAAGTACTACACTGACTGATAGATTTTCAGCAAGATTTTCAGAAAGCACATGCTTTGACCCCTCTGCTTACTGCTCCAACTGCTGCTATTCCGCAATTTCCCTTCCTGACACTGCTCATCTCTGGAAGACATACGCTTCTATTTCTCGCTTCATCTCTTAGTACCTCGTTCTGGATCTTTGCAACAGCAGCAGGCGCGATTATTGGACGTTCATTCGATAAGGTAGCACGAGCACT
Source organism: Rhizopogon vulgaris (assembly GCA_002995295.1). Lineage (NCBI taxonomy): Eukaryota > Fungi > Basidiomycota > Agaricomycetes > Boletales > Rhizopogonaceae > Rhizopogon > Rhizopogon vulgaris. The sequence continues at coordinate 27,336 of PVYP01007147.1, forward strand.
TAATTATCTTGGGGAACCAGGGTGGTGCAGCACTTGAAGAGCTCTGCCGCCCGAGCAACAAAGAGCCGGAACGCCTACCCGATACGCAGCCGTTCTCTGCCAACACCGGGAAAACTTGCGTTTTCATTCGCATCCCTTCAATCCTCAGTTGACCGCAACATTTCTCTCATGCAAGAATCGCCATCGACTTTGCATAAAATCGCCTTGCTTATGCATTCCAGGCGGCTGCAGAAAATTAACTTTCCGCTAAGTTTACGTTGGGCCTTCAAAAAACTAGAGTTGAAGTGAAAGTCAGGGATGTAGTGGTTAGCGGCGGGGTTGCCAGCAATGTCTTTTAAAGCGAATGGCCAGTTGCTGATATTCGGTTCGCTCTCTTGTACTTGTACTCAGCTTTCGTAGGCTCCGAGCAACACTGGACGGGTACAGATCCAATGAGTACATATCACTCCACTTCCCTCCGCACAGGTCAACCTTCTAATATGTCCTTTTATTTGCACAGTCTGAAAACCCGATACAGACAATGCAGCCATGATTGCATGGTCTTCGATGCATCGGTTCCACGATGACTACATAATCGACCTTCGTGCCAAGTCGCGGTTGCGGAACCCGCACTCTGTCACTGGTCTTCCTACTGCCCCATTGCCCTTACGCTCAGATGGTTGTGTCGAGTCGCTTTGTGCAAGGCCTCGGCTTCCTCTGTCTCCCGTGCGCCGTCTCCTCGATCGTTATCCTGAAACCCGCCCTACATACCTAAGTGCCTCCGTTACCTCTACACGGACCGTCGCAATATTAATATATCTTCTCGTGAACCCATGGCTGGTCGTTACGTCGGATCTTTCAGTCGATAAGTCAGTAATACAATGTTGGAATTACGCGGCTGCGCAGACGATGGACAACGAAATGTTATAGGCAGGGAACTCTTTGCAAACGCGCAAAGGTTCTCGACTCGTAGGTACAACTAAATATAAAATAAAATATCACATGCGAAATGCGACAGACTTCAACAACGCCCGAAATATTCCGATATACAAAGGCCTGACGAGGAACATTTCGAACGTGGATTACAACTGTCTTTTGCGCAAGTTTGCGATGAGTGGGATGTTGTTAGATAGTGATTATGCTTATTTCTCCTGGGCGGGAGGAGTACTCCGCGAAGCGGGGTGCGGCGACTTCCCCAAGGATAACTCACATGTAGACTAATGTACTGCTTACCAATGTACAGGCAATATTGTAGGGAGCAAGTTGTCCCTCACTACTAATGCTCAGTGCCTTCCGGAGGTAGTCAAACCTGGAAAGTCTAAAGAAGGAAGTTGCTAACGAGTGTATAAGTGCTGCGAATCCGGAGTAGACGTATCCTGATGAACTGAAACACGAACTAGAGATTACTTGCATTGAAATCTTTCATAACTTGAATGTAAGATTTGAGTTCATCCAGATGGCTAACCTTGGCTGAACTTACGTTACGGCAGTGAGCTAGTACCATTTGCTCATATTTGACTCCGAACAACGGATCACGAATGAAAAGGCGAGGCAAAGTCTTATGCCCCACTAATATCTATTTTATTTCATTGATCGTGACCCTGAGCGCATGGGTACAGTTGTTTCTTGACCGTTTCAAGACGACAGGAAACAAAAGGTATCCATGTCCATGCTGTTCTCGTTGAGTTGCATGATGGCGTTCAAACTTACTTAACTAATACGGAGTCGCTGATCTGCATTTGTCCGTGAGTGCGCAGGTGGTGACACGTCTCGAGGCGTCAGATCAGGCCCCCTTGTGCCCCCTTGTGCACATGTTATAAAGTACAATTAGTGACTAGCATCCAGGCCCCAGGGACAGCTTAGTCGTGGTCGAAGCGTGTTGCACTCGAACCTTACCCACCTCGGGTATGTCATATTCCTATTAATCAGTATCAAATGTATGGCTCACCTCCAAACAGCCTTCTCAGGTGATCTGCCGGGCTACAGAACTACCTGACTACTGCACCGCAGTAGACCACTAGCAGGTTCCTGGACAACAAGCATCAAACGAACTTCCTAATCCATACTCTGGAAATGGACAGTTGCAGGTGCAATGCACATGATATACATATCGGCGGCTATGTCAGAGTTATGTCAGCCATGCCATGTCCCTCCTCTTGTTTTCCTTCCTCCTGTGAAAACAGTGCTCAATCAGTCACGCTCCGGCCGCCACTCATGCGTACCAGCACACATGTTCCATTACGCAACCGTGTCATTTCATTCGCAGCACTCCGGTACCAAGTTTTCAGGACTCAGACTCCCACCACAACCTACCGCAACAGAAACGGAACCCAGCACCGGACAATGGCCAATGCTCACCAGGTTGACAGCTGCGAAAACTCTGGGCTGCTTACATGCTTACATCACTCTGCCATCCGTACGACGCGGTCACTTAAGAATCTTGCATTACTCCTTCGGAACCAATGCGCGTCCTTCTTTTAGATCCAAATACCCATGACTCGTGGAGAATAAGATTAAGATAGATTAAGATGTGTCATTATTAGGCCGACGTCTCGAAGCGTCTCGACTCCGTGTGGTTCCTTCGCTGTCAATTCATTGCGGTTCGGATTTGTCCTGAGGCGACAATTCCTCAGCATCGTCACAAGCGGATGTGGATACTCCGTTATCAGAACGCTCAGGCTACCCCACGTTGAAATCGGACGTGGTATCTAAACCTTCGTTCGCTCGCACTTGCTCAAAGGGTAAAAAGGGGAGTCGGTCCATCGCACGCACACTGCATCCTCAGTAAAAAGTAAATCCAATTGAATTAATTATATGTATGTCCTTGTATATTACAACTAAAACGAATGCAACGTAGTTATCCATGCGACGATAGCAAACACGATGTAAAAAAAATCAAATATAGCAGATATGATTAGAACCAACACTGCAACATATAACGACCGCGCCAGTGACCGGAAAAAGGTGTTATGAAACGAAATAAACCACACTACCAGGGGCGCATTGGCCCTCGCATCGACGAATCGGATTCAGCCTCGTCATCATCGCAGGAGTGACGACAGGCTGATAGACGAGGATCTACCCCAGCAGATAGTCCTCCAGCTGACTTACGGCTGTACCTCTGTGCATCAGGAGATGTTTGGTAGTTCGTCACGTGCCTGTGTTTATCCCCGGGCGACATTTGTTCAGCATGACCCGGTGGAACTTCGGCGGAACGTGGTGTTGTGGGCGATACGGGGGATGCGCCATCAACGGAGCTTCCGTCATGAGATGAATGATATGGCGAACGGGGTGCCCGATACGACCTTGAGCCTTCCACACCGAAGTGCGGATCGAAGGAAGAGCGTTGTGGGCCTGATCTGTGTCCAGGCCATGAGGTTGTCGTCGGGTACGATAGTGGCGCGCTGATAGCAACGAGTCAGCATTATTATGAGTCAAGGCAAAAATAATTTACCACTGATGCGATGTCGACGCTGATCTTTGCCTCGGCCACTGAGCAACGTTATGTTTGGTGTCAGCGGTGTATTCGTCATCCATTTTCAAACGTTTCAGCACCGCCGCAGAGTCGTGCGTAGAAATTCCTCGCAGATCCTCAAGAGCAGAAATAGGAGGTAATGCATATGACGGGCTGTTGATATGCCTGGGAGGGGCGAGGGGTTGAATTGGAGGCAGCACAATTTGGTCGCCGGGGAACTTGCCATTTCGACCATCATTATCGGGGTCATGTAAAGAAATTGAGGGGATATCTAGCGAAACTGAGTCGCTGATTGCAACCGAGGGTTTGCGACTAGGCTGAAATGATGAAGCAGGATAGGGGGAGTATCTTGAGCGAGCCGAACGCTCACGCATAATTGGGGATGCGGAAGAGGATATATGTAGCGGAGGGTTTGTGTGTTGGGAATGAGAATAGGGTGGTGCGTCTCTATACATGATTGATGGAAGGGAAGCTGGTTGTCCAGGGGGTAGATAGTGCGTTAATGGACTGATATGGGCACTTGGCCCTGCGGCGGGGATGGACCATGATGACTGCGAATCACGAGTAACTGGTAGCGCAGGGGCGACGACTTGGTTGTTCCTGCGCGATCGCCTCCGCCCGGATGCAGTGGACACAACTTGTCCATATCCCGGTTGGTCTGGAGAGAGGCATGTACTCGGGAACGTGGGTCTGTAAAGATAATGTCGGTTAGCGCAACGCCGGTAACATAGTGGAGGGAATGTACCCAAAAAGCGGTACCAGATCTTCACGGATTGGCCAAGCCACTCTGAAACAAAAGATCAAAAGGCTGTTCCTTGCCATGGAGCGTTGCGACTTACCGGCGTGATAGGCGGAGGGCTACCTAATATGGAATGAGCATTGCTGCTGACAGGAAGCGGGATCGACTCACCTCGTAAGGCATCCATGTGCCTTGAATTTTTAAATACCCTCCCCGGACACGGCGGATGACAGGCGCCAGGTCAGGCTGTGAATCGATCATTTTAACAATGTCGGCTGTGGGTTTACGCATGTATGTTAGATGCAGCGCACATGGAGGAGTCACGTCATACTCACCCTTTGAATTGCCAAGAGCTGGGTACGGGTACGGGGTGAATAATTGAATTGCGATAGATAGAAAAAGTGAGACATTACGTACCTTTCCAAATGCCCGTCCAAAGAATATAACCATCATCAATATCCATCATAATCCATTGACCATTCAGCGGGTATTCATATACGGGACTAAGAAGAGTTGAAGATGGACCATTTGGGGAAGGAAAGAAGAGCTTACATGTAACCTCTCGGGTCATTACTTGTGATATAGCGGCCTTTAGTGACCTGGTGAGTTGGGCTTGCGTAAGGACGGAATCGAGGTCCTTGTGGAGAAATGGAAGGTGATGCCATGGAATCCTTTGTGCAGTAATTGAAGATGAGGGTATTGGAGAAAATAAGATGAGTGGCTCACCTGACCAAGTACACTGGATGTCATTATCGAGGGGGAAAGGATGTCTGGAACAAAAGAGCAGGAAATAACAAGACGGGTTAAATGTATTCCGGGGGAAAGGTGGCGACCACGGGGGAATAGAATATTTATGAGGACAGAGGGACAGGAACTGGTAAATAACCTGTTGTGCCGAAGTAAAAAATGGAAGAGTGAAATATGAAGAAACTGATTGTCGCCTCCGGCCACGTCGACTGTAACGGAGGGGGCGTGCTAGTATCTAAGGTCGCATCGACGCTAGTATAAGTTGACATATATACCTAGATAGCCCATTACATAGATGCCGTATTTAGACTCGTTCCATGTGCGTACACCGGCCCCCTAAACGGGCAGTCGCGTGAGGCACACACCCCCGACGGCGACACTCGGCACCGGCAAGTTCAAAAACGATCATTACCCAGATTTGGAATCAGAACCTTCCACCCTTCTATTGCCCTGTTCTCGAGAAAGGATTTCTGTCACATAAACACCTTGACAACTTTCAATCGTTTTAGACTTGTCATTTTGTCATTGACACTTCCTCACGCTCGTCGTCGCCACCTATCGCGGATAGCATGTTTGACGGCACTCAACTGCCAGCCTGTCACGAAACCTGTGACAGTCTGTCAACTAACTTAACACCATCACTGATTTCAGCGGATGGAGAGAGAGCTGCCGAAACATCAGTTTGACGTTCAGCTAAAAAGACAACCGAACAAGGTTTGTTCAACTCCCCGGCAGAAGCTTCAGCCATGATTTTCATGGAGACACTGCGGACAATATAGCTACTTTTGGGTGCAATGACTGTCGAGGGCGCGGGTATCAATTTGTCACTCTGCGGTTCATGCGACGCCTCATCTTTGACCAGTGGCTCACATGACCGGTCTTGACCCACGGACTCAGATCTGCCAAACTTGATTGAAATCCTCATCTCAGTCACCAACCACTCGCTCCGCGCATTATGCTCGAGAACCTCATTTTCAACTTGATTTACATAAATGAGGCTACCCTCGGAAACGCACTACATAATCCCCGACTATTCCTATTTGAATACCCGCGTGCTGGCATTGAGTGATAGCTGAAAGAATGAAAGGTGGACCTGAATAATGAAAGCCTCCTCGGGTCGAAATTCGAGGTTACTCCTGAATTCGTTATGATAACAATATGCCTTTATTTGGAGGCGAGCTTTGATGTGCCTCAGACGGGAGAAGCGTCGATCACAAATTTGTACTACATACGACCTCGATTGCTTCGAAACGTTCCGGATTCTTCCCTAAACCATATTTTGGATCCAGCGAAACCAGGTGAAACCCCGGAACAGCAGGACCAAACGACCCTGGCTGGAAACGGCATGCTGGCTCTACCGTTCGGTACCGAAGCCACACACAAAAATAAGCACGACATAGGCACGTAAACCGCCAACCCCCATAGGGCAACTTTTTCACCCTACTACCGAAACATACCGTTACCTTGTCACCTTTTTTTGTCACTCGCCGAAATTTGAGAATTCAAGAACTACCTAGTATTCGCAAGTTCTCTATTGACAATGCCCAGTCTTCGCCTCAAACACTCTTTTGTAGCAAGACAAAAGTTCTTATACGGAAGAAATGAACAATACATTCATTCCACCACTGAACAGCATCTAGAATCCTGGTCAAAAAAAAACAAACGCTAGACAAAAGTGATAGCAAGTTCCAACATATTAGGATCCTACGATATGGCCTAATGCCCATATCCTTTTGCAGCAAAGTTGCACAATGCACGCCTAACCTCCTCTCCACCAACTCTGCTCGTAGTGTAGACTACTTTACTGAACTGGAATCCGTTGAACTGGCTCGCGGCACATATAGTGTAGGCACCCATGTTGTCGAAGCCAAGCCAGTCCCCGATTTGAAGTGCACTTGGCAATTGGACTGCCTTGCACACGCAATCAATAGAGTCACACGTCGGCCCCCATACACTGCAGAGGGACAAAGGCTCCGAAGAAGATATGTGGAAGGATCCGTCAAGGGAAAGGACGTAGGGGTTCACGGTCTGGTGATCGAACATGATGCAGTTGAACGCGCCGTACACGCCGTCGTTGATATAGTCTACGCCACCGAAGTAAGTTAAGTGACGCTGTAGCGGTATGAGAAGGGTATATACATACACATGACGCCTGGTTCATCCGAAGTTGACTTAAGATCCACGGACTCCGAAGAATTTTCGATCATCGGCGCCCTGCGTGCGATGATATTGGCAGCGAGGCTAAATGCTCTGGACACATAAAAACGACCAGGCTCCGCAATTAGCCTGATACTTTTTCGGTCAGGAAAATAATGATTGATGGCATCGGTCAAAACAGATGCGGCTGCTTCAAATCGAGAATCTTCAAACCCGCCACCAACATCAAGCAGTGTAAATTGATAACCAGCTTGCGCCCCCATAATGAAGGCGTCGCGGGCGCGCTTGATGGCATCTCCGTAGGTGGATGGATCATAGCATCCACTTCCCACGTGGAAACTGACCCCAATAACGTCCAGCCCAAGCTCCTTAGCTTTCGACAGAAGGCTGGGAACAACCTGGAGGGGTGCACCGAATTTGATACCGAACCGACAGATACTTTTGGAATCATCCGCGAGAATACGAACGATCAGTTTGGCATCCGGGTGCGCACGCGCAATTTTGTACAATTCATCGGCATTGTCGAACGTCATATTATTGACACCGGCTTTCGCAGCGCTCCGCACGAAGGAAGTTGCTTTGCACGGGTTGGCAAAAATGATTCTCGAGGGATTGACGCCACCGATACCGAGAACCTGGGAAATTTCTCCATTGGATGCGCAGTCAAAGCCGGCCCCCAAAGCAGCAAGAAGCCTTAGAACGTATGGGTCCGGGTTGCACTTGACCGCTAGTGACCGGGGTCAGAAATGAAGGGAATACGTCACAGGCGGACGGCGACAAACCATAATGCGGGACAATCTCTGGAAGATACTTTATCCATCGCTCATGTTGACGGAAGATTTGACTGAGATCAGCCACGAAAAAGGCTCTTTCTGCATCAGCCTCGTTCGCCGCAACCTGCCCTGTGGCATCCATTATGCCCTTCCGAAGATGGATTTCGGGATGTCCCCTGAAAAGTGGAGGAAGGGAAGAAAATATTTTTTCATCATCTGGCCGGTCCTCCGGGGCGGCGACATCGTCGATCAATGTTGGTAGGACCACAGTGTCATAAGAAGTATCAGAACTTCCTGAAATTTTTGGAAAGTTGTTTGAGATGAAGTGATCGACTGGGTTCAAAGCAGCAAGGACTTCAACAGGAGACATCGAGGGGCGGTCCGAAGGTGGTGAATCTATGAGGTCGGAATCGTCTATAGCGGTGTTTTCTGGGTAGGTGGTAGAATGAATAGCTTGTGTTCGTTGCAAAACCCCGAATTACCGAACCAGAACCGGGTCTCTGAGGAACCACGGGCTAGTACGGCAATAAAAAGGTCTTCTTCAGTAGGCGATGGGTTCCTCGCTCCCTTTCCAGCGAGGAAATAGCTTGAAGGGTAATATATAAAAATGCAACAGAAAAGGAGACGAAAACAAAAGTGGATCAACGAGATGAGAAAAACGACAAAAAGTGGGCCCTGTCAAGGAGGTTCACCTGAACCGAGGCTTAAAATCAAAACGGCCACCACAGCATGGAGCTTTTAGCTTACCACGAACGGAAGACCACCTGACAATGCGGTGGACAGTCAGTATTGGTTGATTCTAGGAAAATGAAGGACATACTCGAGGGTCAACAAACGGAGATCGCTGTTTCTTCCTTGATCAGTAATGATGACACCGAGAGACTCTGGAGACGCTGTTATGACGGCTACAGAGGAAATATGCGATTTGCTGCTGCAAGAAGGGTGATTTGCTGTTGGTCTGGCAAATTGGCAATGACTCGTGACTTGTTCTAGCGAGAAATTTTGTTTCATCGATTAGCAAAGTGACGGATCAGGACAGAAGCACTGCATTACATAATGCTACACCGGGGAACTTGGAAGTCAATCAAAGTCATTTCGCTCTCCGAGCTCCGAAGTCCCAACTTGAAGGCAGCGCTGTCAGTGAGCGCTTGATATCGGTGGAACATACGTCATCCCCTCCATTCCACGTTACCTGTTGGTTAGACCTACGTAGCGGATCGCTCATCGAGTCAGTTCTTGGCGATGGAGATACTAGTACTGCGGATGACATTGTGCATCACTGCATCCAAATGCAAGGTCTTTGTCGATACTCAGTTCATGGAAATGCCAAGTTGTGCACTAAACTGGTACAGGACGTTCCGATCATAGAAGATGATCCATGACATCTTCTGCCGGAAACCCATTTACACCCCAAAAGCATCCCATCGTGGCTATGCCACGTTTTAAGATCAATGTAAAGATGACCCACAGCGAATTCCCCGCGACAGTACCGGAGCATGATGACAATGTCACCGCTGTCACTCGGATCATAAGTGTCATCATGCAGCGCCATCTGGGCCTGCTCTGCCTGCGGAAGAAGAATAAGGGTCAGGGTACCCGACATGAGGGCACATTCGTTGCTTGTGCACAATATTCCTTCGCTGATTAATGTAGGATCGTGCACACGCATTCAGGCGCGCTTTGCTTCTCTCCTCATTGCACCGTTCAAAAGCACGCTCCGAAGAAATAAATTTTATTCTGGAACTTCAGAAAATCAACGGGTCGCTTGTGAACGCTCACTAGCCTCGATGACCCTATGTACGATCTCAAACCTTCTGCCCTTGGTGCGCTGAGGGCCGGCATCATACTGTCGTGCATACCGCTTGCTTGTCGTGCATACCGCTTGCTTACCCAGGCCAAGTTCAAACTTTCGGAAGGCCCTCTCCCTCAACGGTACCGAACCGCGTGCGGAAACAATTTTTTATACTGCAACATGCATCATGGGGCAGTTCAATCCTCTTGAAATCGTGTTCTAGAGTCTCAGTACGTAGTCGTAACTTTACCAGTTGGATTATGTCAGCATCGTTGTTTCTGTGAACGATTCTAATAATTTCCAACAAATCATAAGTACATATTATACACGAAGTATGTGGGGTTTTCGTTTACGAAACATCTACAGAGGGAATTGCTCCTCTTTGAATTCGGTGGCGTTGGGTGGTTTGTCGTTTAACCCTCTAACGAAGAAATATCCAAGCTGGTCCTCCGTCTTCTTCGAGGACTCCCTCGACTCTTCTACGCATAGACGAGCTTTCATTTGTGCTGTTAACGCACTCCCTTACGCAATGAATTGTGCAACATTGGTCGGTTGCCGTTAATCGATAATCTCCTGACTCACTTCCCACACGTGTAGTTCTTATTTCTCAGCTCATGCTTGCAATCTTAATTCTGAACGAAATTGAAGAAATGATACACCATGCATTAATATTTGACTACGCAGGGCACCTGTTGCGGTAGCATCTCAGTCGATTCGCTCTGGGCCGCACTTTTGCAATTTTTTGACGGTTGCGGAGCATGTCATCGATCAGAGCATGACAAGGTTCCCTATGGAACCTAGATTCCTAGCCCCTTGAATCGACTGGAATCCCAGAGCAGGATATAAAAGCACAGGTGTAATGCCTTTCCGTCGAAGACGATTCGCCGCGTGTTCTCGTGTTCTTGGTCCCGGGCGTTATGGATCGGTATGGATCTCGCTTCTTCTTTCCTTTATTGGCGGAACGCGAGGAAACTAAAGATAAGTTTCTCCCCACGATTATACAACTTACTCCCTCCTCGGCGAGCTGTCATTTCAGGGCACCGTGAGCTCCGAGTCCTTGTTTAGCTGCATTTCCCAATTGGCAAGTTGATGGCATCCGTCCTGAAAATGCTATGATTTGAATTCAGTGACCTTCTATTTAGGAACGTTCTCATGACCCCTCTATATCTGGTCCTCGTGCAATATGGTATGTACATGCATACATTGTCAGAAAGCTGTTGCGCTGTTGATACTGAACCTTGATTCTGACATGTACATAACGAGCAGTCTTCCTACTAGCTCACATCATTTCCTGTTTCTCTCGTCTTCGGCGTCGTGCTAGGGTATATATGTGCCTGCACAGCCGAAACGGAGTTTGTTCTTATGGATGATTTCAGAAGCCGGATCGTTTTTCCCTCGCAAAGCCTCGAGAGACCTTGTCGGCGGCAAGGAACGTGTTGGCGTCATAGCCCCAGAATCCCCATTCGGTGTTATTTCCAAAAGTAATCTTATCGAGCCAACGGACCGACCCATACATATGCTTTTTAGGTTTGTAAAAAGGGCCGATGATGTGAACTTCGTAAGAATCCGTTCGGAGCGAACCTGTCGCTTTGGAGAAGGTGAGGGAAGAAGGGGATACTTCGATTTGCTGTCACCAAGGCGCCCAGCTGTGGTCATCCGGGGGTATAGTATTATTCCGGTGTGTGTCGGTCTCCGGTGAAAATGACTACAGCGATGAAATCACACAGCTAAGGGGGTGGTTACTTTCCGGGCATACTGCGCGGGGCCCAGTGATGGAGACCTGAGTTGCGCATGCGCAATGCACATAACGCGGTTGGGGTCCCTCGTAAGCCGTAAGGTCATGGTACTCTCAGGCGTATATTTGCCACTCTCCTTTGTCCACCACGATGTACGGAAGTCGTGACAGACAAATGGAACATTCCATTGTGCCAAGTAACACTAACGAAGCAAGGGTCTCAGGATATTCCGTAAAGATGATAAGGGAAGCGGATACCACGCATTCCGCATGCATGCACTCGACATTGGTGAACATAGTGATTGCGGAGGAATACTTTTTGACTTTGTACAACCAGTCGGCAAAATAGTGCTGACAATCCTTAGCGAGGATTTGCCCAAGGAGCGCGGGTATCCGCGGACGCAGATACGTCGCGCGATGTCAGTGGCGCGTGACGCTGAGCGACGTCAACATCCCATTCCATCAGACCGCCCAGGGGCAAATGTTGAACTACTACCCTCTTGCCTAGGACTTCCGCCTAGGGTTAATTCAATAAGAAATTCGGACAAAGGGAATGAAGGGTCACCACCTCATACATCTTGAATAATCCGCTGTGGACCTTCCCCCAATTGGGGACCCCAATGGCGATTGAGTGAAGCTGAGAGGAGTGCTCGAAAAACGGGCCATATTTGACTTGATAGATTCGCATGATGGACATAAAATATAGATTGCTCTGTGGAAGCGGGGGGTTTAGGACGGAGGCTACAGTAATATCCGTCTGGTCTGTGGTAAGAAAATAATTTAGAGAATGGACAAAACAAGGAAGTGAATGATCATGCCTCGTAATTGTCCACTTCCAAAGATATAGCCAATGAAACTATAATCGTCGAGACCCCATACGCCATGGCTACCAGCAGGCTCCAATTTATAGACATCCTGGAGTTTCCAGCAGAGCTGGAGATAGCGTACAAAAACGCTGAGAACCAGATGTCGCTCTTCGTCTGGCTCTGGTTTAAAAAATCCTATGAGGGTCAGACAAAGGAGGAAGATAGCGAATGATGTTTCATGGCCAGTCCCGTAGTCTATCCTCAGGAAGGACCCAAATGATGTGAGCAAGTACGGTTTCAAATATGGAGAAGCAGTGGCAGACTTCTCGCCAAGCAGATTTGCAAGAAGCTCTTCACAACACTAAAATATAGTCATCGAACTGAGAGATACGGTCACGCATATCCAATGGACTCGCCTCTTCTAGACGAGTTCCCCATGTACGAAATGCAAGATTGCCAAAGCGCTGAGGAGTCTGAAGCGGCGGAATTTCATCGACCCAATCGCTCAAGGTTTGTAGGAGAGCGAGTATATGGTCAATTTCCTGCGAGGTTGATGAATTAAACAACGACAGTGCAATCACGATTGCAGACCTGACTCTGTTTTGGGAGGTTCGCTGGCGGAGACATGTAGCCAACCACCGATTCACTCAGTCGGTGTAGGAACAACAAGTAGTCTGCATATCCTCTCGTAGACTTCCAGAGTTCGACATCTTGATCACTTTGTATTTTCAATTCTGGCGGGGCCTGACGTATGGGAAGTTCAACCTGTCTCAATGGCCTAAGGTTCGTCTGCGAGTTTGGTTGCATATCGACAGAGTGCTAGTGGAGCGACTTGCAATCAGTCATTGGCAGCGACAACCTCAAGGAAGTTATTGCACTTGGCCACTTGCATTCACCCATCTATTACGTAATACGCGTTTCTCACCTGACACGTTCTCATTCCAACGCGTCACGGCTTAGCTCCTGACTGTAACTCAGTTAGTTTCACTTATTTGGAAGAACTCGCGTCTACTCAACAATGCCTCCGTTCGACGACTGGAATTTAATCGAAGAAGAAGAAGAGGAGCTACAGGATGCTTCAGTAAGTGATCCTCCTGAGTTGGCCGCTGCCCAAGAAGCTTATCAGGTTCCCTTGTAGTTTTTTGAAGGGAAACGTGATGTCATCCTCTTCTGCATCGATTGTTCCGAGTCCATGCATGAACTTCGAGACGACCCTAATTACGAAGACGCCAAGACATCTCATCTCTTCACTGCTCTTGAAGCAGCTATGCAGATTCAAAAAAAGAAAGTTATAGTGGGCCCTAATGATTCTGCTGGTATCGTTCTATTTAACACAGTGAGATCTGCACCATCGTACAACGAGTTTACATTCATAAGCGGCCGTGGAAGACTCGTTCCTCAGAGACAAAAAATCACGCAACAGAAATCAAGAAGAATTCCTTCGTGTATCAGCCCATTTCGCCCATAAGTGCCCCAACCATTCAAGAACTGATTCAATTGTTGGATGGTTTGTCATGTTAACTGTCATGTAGCACTAAATGCTCAACAATCCATTCCAAGCTGCTAGAGAAGATCCGGAGCTGCTCAGATCCACATTTCCCCCGCTCACAGGAAGGAAAATGCCAATGGGTGATGTATTTACAAGCTGTAACTGGGTTTTGCGGGATGGGTGAACTTTACGCACTCCAAGTAAACAAGTATTATCCTTACACTGTTCCTTCAGAGCACCAAAGACAGCTTCAAAGCGCGTCTTTTTGATTACAGATGATGACAACCCACACCCAGGGAGCAAGCAGCTCCTTACTTCTGCTCGAACCACCCTTCTAGTATGTCTATTTTCATGAAAGTGTGCGGATGTTAAAGCTAGTTTCAAGGATTTGACCCAATCTGGGGCTCAAGTCGAACCATTCTTTATTGCTACTCCGGAGAAACTATTTGACCCGTCCAAATTCTACTCAGTGCGCAGCATCTGCCTTTAGTTCTCATGGTTTGCTGATAGTACCCCGAAGTCCGTTTTGCTGCCTAACGTATTGAACGACGACGACGAAGGAGACAATGGCGTTCTTCCCGAATCCATTTCCATCACGCGTATTGATGATCTTCTCTCTCAAATGCGTTTTCATGAGGTGCCAAAACGTGCCATCTTCAGCATTCCGTTCCGATTAGCAGACGGATTTGTTATTGGCGTAAAAGGGTTGGTTATTGATTCTCCTCCCATGTTAACAGAATTTGACATTCTTACTGCAGTTACGGGCTGGTCACGGAACAGAAGAAAGGTGCATACAAGTACTTCGTTGACCTTGGTGACCGGATGGAAGTAGCAAACAGCCGTACAGTATATCTTGACGAGGTTCTGCGCTGCTTCCATTTTGTATGCTGGTTCTAACCATTTTTATGACAGGATCACCAAGCAGAGGTAGACAAAAACAAGATCGTCTATGGAATGTCACTTGGTGCCCCGGCTGTCGAAGATGTCAGTGACGAGGAAGGGGAAGGACTCGAGACCATTTCTCGGATCGTCCCATTGGGAAAACGAGTACGTGTCCTTAGTTGTCTTGGTTTTATGTTAACATCGCGTAGCCCTTCTATACTGCAGATGAGATCAGGTCTTTCCGTACGCTGGATCTTGAACCAGGTGTGTTGAGATTATCCGGTTGGCAGTTCTCTCTCACGTGATCAATAGGAATCAAGCTACTTGGGTTCAAGAATCGGGATGAGCTAGTGTTTGAGGATAATGTCAAGCATTCTGTATTTATCCATCCTGACGAACTAGTGTGTCTGCATCTCGTCTTTGGCTCTTGAAATAAACTGTCAATGCAGAAATACTCAGGGAGCAAGCGCACATTCACAGCTCTCCTGAAGAAGATGATAGAGAAGAAAAAGTTTGGTCTCGTCCTCGCCCTCACAAGACGCAACGCTGCTCCAGTCTTCTGTGCAATGCTTCCGCAAGTAAGCTTCAGATTTACTTGTTTATCATGCGCCAACCGTGTCCCTGTTCAACTAGGCGGAAAATGGCGACGAAGGGGAATGGAAGGAGCCTGCAGGTTTTCATCTGATTCCATTGCCATTCGCAGACGATATTAGAGCAGCTCCACTGGAGGAAGCATTCCGAGGTATGCCAGGATTGCCCTGAATTTCAATCCCACAGCTGACTTGTATGGTATGCAGCGCCGGATGAGGTCAAGGATGCTGCGCGGGCATGGATAGACAAACTCTGTGTCAAGAACGGTACATATCCACCAGATTCCTATCCTAATCCTGGTTAGCAAAACATTCTTGTCGAGACATCCGCCATCATGACTTGACCTGTTCTTGTAGCCCTTGCCTATCATAATGCTCAGCTACAAGCAAGTGCCTTCCGTGAGGAGTTTGATCCGGAAGCTTTCGAAGATCTTACGCGTCCTAAGTATGATATGATTCACAAGGTGAGTGGACCTTATTCTCAGGCACACGTTCTCCGCTGATGTTGCACAAGCGCGCTGGGAACCTTATGAAGGAGTGGAAGAAGGCTCTTGTGAACGATGAGTCCGCGAACGCGGTGGTCGTAACCACAGGAACCAAAAGAAAGGCTGTACGAGCATCTGTTGGTGTGAGACTCTGTGCTGATCATGCTGTGCAGGACATATCAGTTGACGAGGCGGAAATCCGCAGTAAACACGAGGCTAGTGCTTTGGGCAAGGTGAGTGCTTTAAATAACGCTCCGACGCATGTTCGGTTCTGATATCCCTGCAGCTCCGTGTGGATCAGCTTAAGGTATGATTAGGCTGTCCCTCACGGAGCTTCATCTCGCTAATTTCATCTTAGGAGTTTCTCAAGAGTAAGAGCCAGCCGGTGTCAGGCAAAAAGGCTGAGCTTATTGAGCGTGTTGGCGATTGGCTGGACTCTCACTGAGCGTTTCACATGAACAGAAGGAGGACAGCTCTTTCTCATTTCCGTGTACCTACGTTAAGAAACTTATTCTCAAATGCCTGTACTCCCGTACTTACACAGTGACTACATAATGATCTCGTACCAAAGTTGATAAGTCGACCTTGCCTCCCTGATGTGGCACCGGTTAATTCCGATAACACCATTTCAGAAAATCTACTTTCAATAATTCATAATTCTATCATTATAGCTTCCAAGGAGGTAGCTCATCTTCGCTTCGCCCCACGGAGTAGTCTGCGATTCACTCGGGCAAACCCAGCCATCAAGCCGATATGTCCACCCCCGAGAATCTCGTTGACATATTGTCCACAACAAAATTCCAGGAATTGCTATCAAATGATCTCAAACGCATATCACTAATTTACTTCTGGACGTCCTGGGCTGCGCCATGCGTGGAAATGAATCAAGTTGTCGAAGGGCTTGCAAATGCATACCCGAAGTTACTCACTCTCAGGGCAAGTAACACAGGGCCGTATCCAGCACCACAAGCTGACAACATATCGTCAGGTGGAGGCAGAAGAACAAGCCGACATATCAGATTCATTTAACATCGGGTCTGTCCCGACATGCTTGCTTATTCAGGTGAGTATGCGAGAGATCTCCCTCCCTAAGCCAGTGACCAAACGATGACAAGGGTCATGCTCTACTTGACCGGATCGAAGGCGGAGATGCGTCCCGGCTTAAACAATCTATCGAAAAGTATCTGGGAAGCAAACCATCTCCAGTCCCCCAGTCAACGACATCCCAACCTCCCGCCCCTCCTCCGTCTTCCGAGACTGAAGAACAATTGCAAGCCCGCATGCATGATATCATGAAGCAAACCAAGGTGGTCTTGTTCATGAAAGGGAAGCCAGATGCACCCCAATGCGGCTTCTCCAGGACTGCCGTAGGGTTGTTGAGGGAGAAAAATGTTGCATTCAGCCATTTTGATATTCTCAGCGACGAGACAGTGCGGCAAGGTATGTCTATGCATGTTTTGAGTGATGTCTGTTGATCATGTTTCCTCGGACAGGTCTGAAGAAGCTGAATGATTGGCCTACTTACCCACAATTCATCGTCAACGGCGAATTTGTAGGAGGATTAGATGTGGTGAAGGAGATGAAGGAGTCGGGGGAATTCGACGATGTTTTCTCTGTCTGACTAGTGACATCATGGCTGATGTGTACTTTTTAATAAAGGTCTGATTCTTGAGCAGCTGCGGGCAGATGCTCGCCGATACCGTCTTGCTTCTGTGCAATGCAATTGGCTATAATTTTGAAGACACTTTGTAATCTAAGCACATGAACAGAATCTTAACCACCGCGCCGGACGTGCGAGAGTTCATATGCCTTATGAGATTCAACACACTACGCACCACGACAGGGCGTCCAGGAGGAAAGCGCTTATCTGGTGAAAATCATATTGGGCCAATCTCCTCGGTCA
Source organism: Rhizopogon vulgaris (assembly GCA_002995295.1). Classification (NCBI taxonomy): domain Eukaryota; kingdom Fungi; phylum Basidiomycota; class Agaricomycetes; order Boletales; family Rhizopogonaceae; genus Rhizopogon; species Rhizopogon vulgaris. Next base: position 44,888 of record PVYP01007147.1, read on the forward strand.
AGTTGATTTGGTCAATAAAACCCTAGTTTCGCAATTTGATTTGATTTTGTGCTACATGCATGTCATCAGGGAGAATGTACGCCACTGATAGGTGGCGGCCTCGTGTTAAGGTCGCGTATTTCCAGACATGCTTTCTAAGAGGAATCTCAGCTTGCGTAGGTGGAAGTGTTGAGATCTTGTCTGGAGACGGACTACCGAACAGAGAGTAAAATGGAAGGATCCGATTCGATCCTGCAGTTATCCTCCGAAGTCAAGTTAGCTAGACCCTGTGCCACCGTTAATATTGAGTATTGATGACCTACCAAGAAGGTCCAGGGCCGTGGAGCAACGTTATCATCAATCAAACATCCTCTTTCCTCGAGGCATTTCCCGGATTAGAGGCTTCGAAGAATACCGCAGTGCGGGGACATTGTTATCTGGTGATGATGTCATAGTTCTAGTGTGCCAGCGCCCCAGCTAGAAGCTAAGCATCCGAATCAGAAATTATTTATAAGAGCTTCCTGGACTTTAAGGATAACAAATAAAGTCTTGTTTTTCTTTTGCACATGTTTTCATATGCATGATGTCGAAAACGTGAGTAAGTAGTCGAGTGCATCGTTTTGTATGTAAAAAGACAGTCGCGTGACGTCACAACATATAGGATTGACAAATAGAAGCAAATAAGCGATACCACTCTCATATTCTTCCACGCCGTCCATTTGCATAAGTAACGGATCGCCTGCAGTATTTCTTTGGACTTGCTCGCTCTCGTTGTTGCGCCATGACCCGTAATCCTCATCATCAAAGTCCTCCATGCCTGGCTTGTCGTGTCCTTTTACTCCTGGACGTGCAAGTCAATATGCTCAGACACCCAGCCGAGGGTGGCGTTCCATCCTCTGCAACTGTCCTTCGGAACATTGAGTACATTCTTGACCGCGCTCGCTCAGCAAATCAGCCACCTCGTATCATTCATATCCGCAATTGCGGAGAGCCTGGTGAGCCAGATGCACCACATTCTCCCGGCTGGCAACTCTTTTTCCCAACACTTCCTCACGAGTTTGTCATCGATAAGTTGAAAAACAACGCATTTGCTGGAACAAAACTCGCAGATCTCGTGCCGCGCGACGCCGAACTCATCGTCGTCGGCATGCAAAGCGATTACTGTATCCGTGCGACTTGTAGCGCAGCACTGGATAGAGGAAACAATGTGATCTTGATCAAGGAGGCACATGCTACCTACGATCGCATCGAAGTGTGGAACGGTGGTATGGTTACCAAGGCACACGACGTGGAGTTGGAGATAGAGGCGGAATTGGAGGAAGCTGGTGTCAGTCTGCTGTGTATGTCGGATGCACCGCACTTATTCAGCGACCGATGATACACACTTCGAGGTTGAGCGCTGAGAAATCTCTCTGCTTCCGTTCCTTTCCTATCGTCCTGCTGTGAGTTTTTCTCTTGTCATACCTCGTTGTATCTAAACTTGGAGTGCTAATTACTAATTTATTCGGTTATTGCTTCCCGCTTAGAAGTCCTACTTTTTGGAGGTTCTCTTTGATCACCGTGACTTTGTACATAATTGCTACTACAGTAGTACTTACGATGAATATCACGTGATAATATTTATACCTGAAGTCAGGCTTCAAAGCGGCAACATCGTCATGCGAAGGGGTGGACCATTTTTGGTATCAC
>PVYP01007154.1:3570-13593 GCA_002995295.1 Rhizopogon vulgaris
ATCTATAGACAAGATGGTTAGGACGCGACGTCATTGGGGGCCAGTGCGATCTCTCCTTACATTAGTCCCATTGCTCGTTGGAGTACCATGGCTCGCATTGAAGCACCAGTATTGTACGTGTTCAACTCGATATTGAGCTCATTAAACTCATTTTCAACTTCATCAGCGTTACCTACGCCAATTGTAGACCAGTGCGTCATCTTTTTTCCTTGTTTCAACCCGAGTAAAAATCAACTGACTACTATTTACTTTGCCCCTTGAACCGATTCTTGCACCTCATCTTTGGCAACTCAGATATGACCCTATTACTTCTCTCCCTCAGCTATCTGAAGCAACAATCCTCGAATATGCCAAGTATCTGTCGGAGGACATTGGGTACCGTACGCCTGGAACCCGTGAACACGCCCTCGCGGATGCATGGATGACAGAAAAAGCTTACCAGCTCAAGGAGGAGTGTGAACGTGTCGTGGCCACCCAGCCCGGCCGTAAACTTCAGTGCGAGGTATGGAGGCAAGAGGGAAGCGGTAGTCATCGGTGCGTCATCCAGTTCCCATTTTCAATCTTTTGTCTTACATTGCTCAATGGGTCTGAACGGCAGTTTTGACATGATGTCCGCACGCCTTTACAAGCGTTATGTCAACCTGAGCAATATCATCATTCGCCTCAGTGATGGCACGGAAGAGGGAAAATCTGATGCTGTGCTCGTGAACTCGCATCTCGATAGTACCCTTCCTAGTCCAGGCGCCGCAGATGATGCGCTTGCGGTCGGCGTGATGATCGAGTGCATCCGGGTGCTGGTAAATACCCCTGGGTGGGAGCCAAAGCACGCGGCTATATTTTGTGAGTTTCGCTTCAACTTTGATTGTCGATATCGTGCTTGCGCTGACGTGATAGCAGTGTTCAATAATGCGGAAGAGTCCCTTCAGGACGGGTCACACCTTTTCTCGACGCAGCATCCCACTGCGTCTACGTGCGTTCTTTATACATCCCCTCGCTCCCTACCTTACACTACCCTTCAGTGTCCGCGCCGTCATCAATTTGGAAGGTCTGCGTTCTCGTATATCACATAAATTCATGCGACTAATACAAGTATGCAGCTGCTGGCACCACAGGCCCGGAACTTTTGTTCCAGGCAACGTCCCAGGAGATGATTGAAGCGTATGCACATGTGCCTCGGTGAGTCTTCGCTTATTTCTACTGCCTTCCTTTTGAACTCAAGAGATGTACATAGGCCGTACGGAACGATCTTCGCAAATGAGATATTCAGCTCGGGCGTGCTCCTCTCCGAGTGCGTTTCTTGTTCTTCTTATATTTGTTGCACTAACATGCATACCTTGGCTGTAGCACTGATTTTCGGCAGTTTGAGTACTACTTGAACGTCACCGGGCTTGATGTGCGTCCGTCTTTTTCTTCTTTCTATTAGTCCAATGTTGTTCCCTTGAAGTTTCCAACGCTAACTGTGCTATAGATGGCAGTTGTGGGTAACAGTTATATGTATCACATGCGCGGGGTATGCAACTTGAACCAACTAAATACCGGAATATACTAACGTGGTGTAGGACTTGGTGGAAAACATCGAAGCAGGCGTTGCGCAGGTCTGTTTCCCAGACCATATGAGAAACTATTCCTACTGACGCTGGAATTGATTCACAACAGCATATGGCTGACAACACATTTGCCCTCATCAAGCACCTCACATCGCCTGCCTCACCAATACCGGGGCTCGCATCGGGCTACGCTCGCCCTCGCACCGTCTTCTTTGCATACCTTGGGTGGTTCTTCGTGTACTCATTCCGCACAGCTAAAGTGTTATATTCGCTGCTTTTCATTGCCAGCTGCGTACTTATTAAAACCGCTGGTGGGACTACCGCAAGAGGGATGGTGAAGGCGTTGTTCGCCGTGAACGCTAGCGCGCTGGGTGCACTTATTGGAGCGAACGTTGTTGCATTTGTGATGCAGCAGGTGCTGGGTCGGGGAATGAGCTGGTTCAAGGGCGAATTTGAGCCACTAATATTGTATGGCCCCGCGGCAATGTGTGGTACGTGCTTTCATTTCAGCGTGGGCTTTAGCTACTGTCTTCCATTACACGACGCCATTTTCTTGTTACGCTGTCTAGTTTCTTTCATTGCCTTTATCCTGAAAATTATAACTCACGCGAATCACCCCGCACAGGTGCCCTCTTGACTCAATTGTTCTTTACCCAGGTCCCTGAAAGAGACCTCCTGCACGCAGAGCTCTTTTCACACACGTTTATCGCCGCGGCGGGGCAGCTGGCGGGCGTCGGATCGAGTGCGATATTCTTCCTCAGTGCAACATCGATGTTTGGTGCTTTAGTTGTTGATCGGGTGACTACCTACTTCAGCACTCCCATCGTAGATGCGAAAGGGCTAGCGAATAGGAATGGCAAGGTAGATAAAGTGGAGGGTAAGGACGGTTTTGTGAGCCTGTGGACATATGCTCTAGGCCAACTCATCCCACTGTTGACGGGGACCCAGCTAGTGGCTGCAACGTTGGTCGTATTCGTGCCGCTGGTTAGTGGCCCATCTTTACATGTGGCTATCTTCTTGACATCACCCCTCGTGTTTTCCTCACAGACTGGCCGCTTCGGCTCTGAGGCCCCCGCAGAATTCATCATTGCCTCCCTCGTCGCGGTCCTGGCTTGTTACACGCTCGGTCTCACTACACCCTTCGCTCATCGGTTTGGTCCGTCTGCTCTGCGTAAAGCAGTGGTCGTTTCACTCCTTGGAGTGGGCGTGGCGATAGCAGTGTTTGCGAGGAAGGACGTATTTGATAGCAGTCACCAGAAACGGTTGTTCGTGCTTCATATAGAGGATGTGAGTACCGTTGACGTATGGGTTGGCTGTAAAGACGACTGAGTACGCTTGTGGATGGGTCCAGCTAAACACAGGGGAGCAACACCTCCACATCGCAGCAGCGGATGGAGCGCCTGGCTTTGACGACCTCGTGTATGATATTACGACACACTTCGGTGCGGATGGGGTGCCTGCCAAAGTTGTCGTCATGGACGACTGGAACAGCGACTGGGATACGTTGTATCCGTTTTCAGCGGTGAGACTTGAATATTCCATTTCTATGGGCAGACATACTGACATATATGATGTGGTGTTCGTCGATTTGCGAACTGAATATTGGTTTCTTTGTCGTGTGTATGAATTGCCGTGCAGTTCCTTTCCCCGTACAAGATTGACCTCCCCTTGGACCCAGCGTATGCCGCGCCTTTCCCGCCGGAAGAGCAGTTCATGGTGTCGGCCGTCAATGATACCGTCGATGAAAGCAATGGAACGAGGAGTATGACATTGAGGATTGATCATCCGGGGGTAATGTGGACTGGTGAGTTTTTTCCTGCATTGGCTTCGGAGGTTGGTTCTTGTCCACTTGGGGTTTGATGCCTCGCGTTTGCCTGATTACTGTCGTTGTTCTGCTCATTTCTTCCTGACGTTGTTTGTCTCGAAGTGTTCCGAATACTTCTGTGAACAACGCTTCATTGTTTACACACTGCTGTGGTTTGTTGTCGTGTCGCATGGACTAAACTCTACTGTTGCAGTGATTGCATTCGATGCGCAGGTACTAGAATGGACTCTAGATAACAGCCCTCCGGAGGAGTTTGCGCGACACCATATTAAAGAAGCGTCATTCTACGGGACAGGTGTCTGGACGGTGGACATGACGATCAAGTGGCCGCCTCCCCCAAATTCGCATTCCAAGGCGTCCAGTGCGGATGGGCTGAAAGTGGATTTCATCGGGATCCAGGAGAAGCGCATGTGGCCTGCGAAGAAGGCCGATGCGGATGGGAGCCAGGCGATGAAGCTGTTCAGTGAATTTGATGCGTGGTTGGATGAGAAAACGGGCGGCAGCGTTGACGCATTGTTCATGGGATGTGTGAGCGGGGAAGTGATCGTGTAGATGAGTTAGAAGTCACGTTCCTAATCGACCCTTGTTATAATAATGGCTGCTGTATTTTAAATTATTATCACTCTTTTGTATGAAAATAGCTTGATGCAAGTCTGAATAACATTTCGTTCATGAGATGAAGGGTTCGACATCGCCTGGGAAGAGCTCGAACCAAAGGCTAGTGCTGAGAAACGAAATGATGCTGCCATGGCGGGCAGTCATGTTTGGGCCGAGCCTCCTGAAGGGTTTATGGGAAGCCATGTTGAAATACCAGTCCGTGCTTCCACTTGATCCTTGAAAAATTACTTACGACTCCATTGGCTATGCGTCAATTGCAGCGGGCAAGAAGCTCTTCCCACTTTTTGCGCTTTCTTTGGACTTCCAAGATAAATATCTCGACGATAGGGTGTGGAATGAAGGTTTCAGATCATTTCTGGTCTTTCATTGAATGCCTCGTAGACAAGGAACCCGGCTGCACGCCACGAGTGCATCACCCTATCCGCCCCAGACAGGCACTGTGTCGATGATGGTGTCGTCGGTGTTCACACAAAGTAAGTCCAGCCTTGATATTTTTCTGATAGGCCGATACTTCATTTTGGGACCGATTATGATACTAACATCGAGGTGCGCACCTCTTTATTTCCTGACAGTTGAAAACTGAAGTAATTCGGTAGCATATTGCTAGGATCCACAACAGCTGGGGAATATGTCAATCAGCGTTTGAAGGCAATGTTTTACTAGTAGTCTGGACTACGGTCAACGTCGGCTTGAAAGGATGGAATCTTCAAGTTATTGCTCTCACTGGCCTCGTATGAATCAGTCACTGTGAGTGCAGATTAGTAGTAAGTGTACTGGGGGCCCATAATACAGAAGGAACAACTGTCTTCTTTCCGAGTATTTGGTCGGCTTAGGGGAGACTACCGGCAGCCAGTGAAATCTGAATGCATTGAGAGAGGACAATTCACCGTCCCACTAATGACTGTTTGAGCGTTGACTTTGTAATTCTTGAATTATGTAAGCGAAGGTACTCGTGCTAACCTCATAGTAGGCCGCTGTAGTACACGAGGTACCTAGTTTATAGAGTAGTCTACCGTTGGATTGAGCCTTTCGCCCGTCGTCGTCTCGCTCGCTCGCCGATTTTCCACATTGACGACACGACACAGTGACCAGTCACGGTAGCCTCTAGATCTAAGGGACGAACGCAAATTCCCGCACTGTATCATGCAACTGTCAAGTCGTACATCAGACATGTCAAATAAACTCGCGGTATGTTAGCGCTTGCTTCATGATTACTTAGTCACATCTCGTCGGGTTTCCCTTTTTCCTCTAACGTCGTGCTGGTCTATTCTTTCAGGTATTATTTAACGTCTGCTGTGTATGTGTACTTATACAATGGTCTATTCTTTCAGCATCTAGGTCTTTGTTGCTGTGTTGACGTCTGACAGTTAGTGACCCTTACGATACGTTCCATTTTATTACGGACAGAAAATTTACTTTGTTATGAAGCACGTCGTCGTACAACGAACATCTCAGTCCTCTCCTTACTGACCAGAGACTGAGATCTAATACACTCGGCGTTTAGCTCGCGCTCCTTCTCTTCCTCATCACCCATAACCTTATCAACGACAACCTTTTTTTTAATACAATTTCTATCCATTGGAGTAATGTACCATATATGCATTGTGGGACAATTCTAGCCTAATGGCAACTTCTAAGTCCGTTTCTTACAAGAAGATTTTGCGCCACCAATTCGCTATATCTCCGGCGACAGGGGGTGATGATTGATGGTGGTGACTGACCGCCATCATATCAAATATCGGATGAACAACTCTAGAGATAAACTAACAAGAGGCGACTCAAATACTTATGTACTTGCATCCGTCCATCCAGCCTGATTTCACAACTCAGATTGTTACTAAATTATGTTATCCTGCTGTTGCATGTTGGGGAATGAAAGCTGGGTATCATTGTATCAGTGGCCACTGGCAATGTGGTCACCGTTCTTTCGAGTGGACAAGCTTTGATGAGAAATGCATTTACGCACCGCCAAGCCTATCTCGAGAAACTCAGACAGGGTAGTCCGCCAATAGTTAGTTATTACATGCGAACTAGCCTACTTGTACCTAAGTATCTGTGGCAACCTTAGACCCCCTTTTGACAGATTTTGATTCATCTGCGTAGCTTGTGAACGCACTGCCACGGGTAAGACAGAGGAGTGGCCATTGCATTGTCACCCTAGGGACAAGTCACAGCACAGCACAGCAAAGTACAACTTTTCTACTATACACCCACATTATTCTTCCCAATAATGTAAGTAATAATTAAACATGAGAACCGAAAGAAAGCATTTAAAATGCGTGAAAATTAACCTTGCGATGTGGTGGAATTTTCTAGACCAGACGTGCAATTGATAGTATAACGCGCATATGCGTGTATGCTCTATCATGTGGATGTGGATGTATTCAAGAAGGGGCCTTTTGGAGGACACAACTCGCCCCAAGCAGCTGGAAACATCACAGTTAGCTTGCGTAGTATAGCTAGCACGGTACATTACCTGGAATGCTCGCGGCAACCTGAGAAATTTCATTGCGAGCTTCGGCCATGATCACTGCAAAACCCCTAAGAGAGATCAATTCATGGCTCAAACAATACATCCCGCATACATACTTGAGCAAATGGAAGTCAATGTGACTGGAAAATCCGTGATCAGAGGTGTATCATGCAGGGTAAACAAAATTCGTTCTCACCAATGGAAGAACCACGGTCCAGGATTATCCGTGACGAATCGTATAGTCACGTTATCCCCTGCAGTCCCCATACTTACGGTGTCTCTCCAGATTGGGTTGACGAAGTTCGGTGTACTGTTACCAGCAACTCTCACAACGGCAAAATTATGCTATCCAGTGCATTAGAACAGAGGATGTCACGGCGAAGGAAAGAACTCACTCCGTGAAGGTGCATAGGATGCTAGGGTCATGCTGAGCAAAAGGAGTGAAAAGCACGAGGAGGTACTTACTGGGCCACCCGGAAGTGCAGCCGTGTCGGGGATGGTGATCTCGATTACTTTGTTGGGGGGGAGCTCGTACACGCTTCCTTTCGGCAGTAAATCCGAGGGATGGCGAGCGCCGCTGAGCATTTGTAACAGAACAGGTGTCGGAGGGTCTGCATACGTAACATTATTCATGGTGAAGTAGTTATTCACGTTGCCAGAAACAAAGTTGATGCTGACGTCTGCTTTTCCAATCTCAGGGACACCAGGAACTGGCATGCTTTGCAAAGGTGCGAGTTTTGCTTCGTTGAATGGCAAAACGGAGGGTCCACTAGAGCTCGTAGGGTCTTCATTGGGCGCACCATTGTATCTGAGGATGGCTTGGTTCAAGCCACCTGCAAATGTTTGGTTTGCAAGGTTAGACAGTGCGCGAACCCAGTAATTAGCAACAGGTTTATCCGCGTGGACAACGACAGAGTAGCGTTGACCAGCGAGCACCGGAAGTGAATCCACGGTTTCAGGGACAGTTTCGACACCGTCAGCTTCGATAATGGTCATAGTGTGGCCATCGATGGTGAAGTTGTAATTGGGGTCACAAGAAAGACCGATGACGCGGAATCGGTAACGCTTTCCCTGCTCGACATTGATGACAGCGAGAGGGGACATGGGTCCACCAGGGTAGCGTCCAAAACCATTAATGAGGGTGGAATTATTAGTAACGGGGCCGACGATTTGGTTTAACTTAGATGAAGGATCGTGATACCTGAAGGAACCTGTAAGCATTCGCAATGCAAAAGGTGGTCAAACCGAAGCGCACCAGTCGGAGAGTGTGATAACTGTGTTCTCTGTGCAGAAGTCGAGTCAGAGCTCAGTTTCAACATGAAGACAAAGATGCTGACCATCATCTACGTCATACAAGTCTCTGTGCGGATCTTCAGGGTCATATATTACAATTGGTCCTCTGAGACCGTCGCCTGGACGTTAACTGTGTAGTCGAAAAATGCAAAGATAATTGCAGACACTCACAGTACTGGGTAGAAACATGAGAGTGATACCTATCGTGCGGGCATTAATATTCATCCTTGCAAACCGGAGAACACGAACCAATAAGTCCCTGTCTGGCCGTATGGGCTAAATTGATGGAGGAAGGAGCCATTTTGAGGGATCGGACATTGAGTGATGAACGCGGTGCCGTCTGCCCAGTTCGTCTTTTTTTGTCGGATGCCATGCCAGTGCTTTTAGGGTATCAGAAACCTGGTAGCATAAACAGTGTGAAAACGTACTACGCTCGTCGTCAAAGGCATGTTTGGGTCCTGTAATTGGTTCACGACCCTGATGTTAAAGTGGTCATTCTTGGAGCTATTCAGAACTACGACATGAATATTAGTGTTAGCGCGGACCTTCTGTGCTTTGATGAGAGGGCCAGGGAAAATTCCACCCGCGAGTGTAGCCCTGTACAGAACAAAATAAAGAGGCACCAGGGACAACGTATGGTTTGACTCACGACCGTGCAAATCCATCTGGGGCAATTACTTTATTAACGATACAGAGTTCAGTGTCGGGTGGGAGGGAGGATGGGGGGGCGCTAGGTGGCGAGCGTCGCAATGGTTCCGAGTCTGATCTTGAAATTACCGACGCTGCATGGGACGAGGCAAGAAGAGAGCAAGCGAGCAGAGTATACATTAACTTCATTACGAGCCGGTCACCACAAGCTATGTTGCAGAGCTGTCCTCACTCGACGATAACAGAAGGACAACTGGTGCACCCACTTCTTATATCCAAGATTGGATTGAGCGTCAATTCTGTGAAGCGCGGGGGAGGTCGCTGGCTGGGCAGAGTCTTGGGTTGCTAGAGCTACGGAGGCCCCTGGAATGAGGACAAGCAGTGCGCAATGCGCATTGTGAAATTCATATGCCCTGGCTTTATACAGGTTAGTGGTTGAGGTGTGTGATGGAAATGATGGCACGCTGATCACACTAACGAAATTGCAATCTGACTATGGTGACTGGAAAAGCGGTTACGAAGTATTTGGCAATTGATCTATGTAATAATGAACTTGCCTGCATGCCACGAACCTCAGACTTCAATGGTTTGCTGCCCGGACCATATACAGCGCGTGGAATCGATCGGATATCTGATGCCAGCATGTGGCTAGGAGGCTTGAAGACGCTAGTGCTGACGTGGTGGCGGTGAAGACTTACTAGCGAATGTAGTACTAGTGAATTGGTACCGCACTGAAATCCTTAGGTACCACGGGAGGATACAGCCGTTGAGTCACAAGGCCATATTATTCGTCCAGGATGTAGCTTATGACAACCCATTAGGAGAAATTCGTTGATCAATTAAGGGACACCCATCCAAACCCCAATCGTCGGACCGCCCAGTTCCCCTGTGAGCACCGTGGCTGTTGAGATTGTGCGATGATGCCTGCGATGGTCCAATAAACTAAATTGCTGTGCTTATATCCAGGGACAGGCACTAGACTCGATTCGGTGGAATCACGGCCCGCGGTTATACTAGTACTATCGGGGTTTGAAGCTGGAAAGTTTGAGACTATCCTCGACATTCGAACCAAGGCCGACGTACTAGGCATAGTAGGCAATGCAATTGCTCGATGAAGGCCCCATATCATCGATCATCCTGTACTGCGCGGTGTTGGCGCTGGTGATCATGTGTATAAGATATACCAGCGTCCGTCCAGTCTAAGGCCACGCTGTTCCCGGAATACTAACACTTGAATTTGATCATGTACGTGTCCATTCAAGAAACGCGGGCTCTGCATCCCAGTTAAGCATTCCGACCATTCAAGGACATCTTGAAATCGTGTTCTAAAGTCTCAGTGCGACTTTGAAGAACATGTCAACTCGTTGTAAACTGGTAAAGATACAAGATAGTCTATTTTACCAGTTGGATTATGTCAGCATCGTGTCTATAATAGTGCGCGATTCTATTTCCAACAGCTGTGCGTTTCCACAGGGTCATCCACGATCAAATGCCAGCGGCATTACAGTGTAGTGGATGCACGCATTTGCCTACGTCATAAGCTGATAACTCTTAGAACGAAAGAACACTCCTCATGGCAGAGTTTTTGTCCGTTCGTTTAATGAGATGATGCAGGACTG
>PVYP01007154.1:32141-42565 GCA_002995295.1 Rhizopogon vulgaris
GCTTGGACCTTGTTCCGGATATGGCTTGTCAGAATGCCAAAAAAAAATACGGAGCAACGACATTTTGTTACAGTTGATTGTAAAGATTATGCGGAAACGCAAAACTGTTTTGCAACTGCGTCTCGGAAACACCCGAGCTAGGACCCCGTAAGCATTTGATAGTCGTATGCTAACAAGCTCAGTAACTATAGTATCCACCAGTTCGTGCACGGAGTCCTACATCTCGTGCATGCTCCAAAACCACACTATTCTACAAATTGTAAAGCTACTTCATATACAATAAACTACAACTCCAAGAATGCCCTACGAAGTTGAGTGGACTCGCCCTGACAAGAAATAAAAGAGATAGTTTTGAGGCCATGGCAATTGCTTTAGTCAGTTGCCTTGTCACTGCCAAACTACCGTAGAAGTCATTCGCGTGCTTGCGTTGTGGCACGCACTCGAGGCACACGGGAAGGTTCCAAAGATCCCGACACCTGGCAGGTGTTTTTGACAGTTTCCGGAATGCTGCCATAGCTCACAAGGTAAAAACCAGAGAGGAAAACCATAGAGCAAAGCAGATGTCCATAAATTCGTATTTTGGTAAATAGTCGAATGGTAATAGGAAGCGCTCTGAGTCAGGTGTAACGCGTTTGTCAACTTTGAGGGGAGGTCACATTACCATTTCTCGGTTATGAATGGGTTAAGAGAAAGTCTACTGTATATGCCGACTCAGTGAAAGTAGCCAGTGTGACTTCCCGCGATGGTGGTAACCAATATGTAGTACTTGCTCGTTCCTTGTATACGATACTCCCCGAGTTTTAGATGAATATACTATTTATTCTGAGCCAAAGAAGACACTCCAAGTTTCATAAAATAAACATCATCCAGTTACAGTTCGAAAGGACTTACAAACTACTTCACGTCGTGGCTAATGGGATGCTTGCCACAGAGGACTGGTTCAGGAGGAACCGGACCTCGCTTGGATACTTAACCCGTAGATCTTCTCTCCGCTATGTATCTTGAACAACATGCTTATGGGGTCCCGATCGGCTGTGTTTCCGCTTAATTTTGGCAATCAACTGCAAGTAACATCCCTGGAATCGTTGCTCGCAACGGCACTGCCCTGTTTTCTCACCAATCAGCTACGCCACAGGGTCTCTTAACAATCTTGGCTTCTTGAGTTCCCATCACAAGTAGAAAATACACGGTTTGACTTCTCATTTTCTTCCCAGCATTATCTATGCCGCCAGACTCGACCAAAGGAAAGTTGAAGCGTAAGCCAAGTCGTAGAGAGGGGGAGGAATTTCGGTTCGATGGCGGCCATGCGCGAGACATCGAGCAGAAAAGGAATAATGGGCAGATCTCCTGCGCCGAGTGTAGAAGGTGCGACCATCGCACATGTCATGGGAGTTTCCTTTCAACATTCTGACATGGTGTGGGTTATGTCTGAAGGCTCAAGATAAAATGCGACAAGCAGATTCCTTGTCAGTCATGCCAGGCGAGTAATCCACGCCACAAAGTTCTTCGAGACTGAACAGCCTTTCTCTTCAGAGACGAGGTTGTGCTGCGTTATGTCCAAATGGTAATACGTCATGTTCTCTTATTATAACCCTTTACTCATTTCATTCACAGGCAGCTTGGCTACTGGACAGGGGACTCGGTATGTACTATGCAACACTTGCAGCCTTTCATTTCATTGACCACTTGCATCAAGGTTTGTTATCGCGGCAACCGAGCATCTTCATCGTCAGATAGCCAACATGAGTGGACGCATTCGGCAATTAGAAGACGCTCTTGGAACCCTCCAATCACAGCATTCGACAGAGCCCCATCCCTTACTTCGCGAAGATGTTCTTGCTATGAATCAGAAGGATGAATATGGAACTGTTACCGGAGATCATGTTGCGGGGCCGTCCAATCCTCCAGAGATTCAAGATGCGTTTGGAACACTTTCTATCGCTGATCATGGCATATCACGCTTCTTCGGCCCCACAGGCGGTTCTGAAGTGAGCTTTATATCGTTTTTACTCTGAAGGGTCATTATATATTCATCACACGTGGTAGTGCCTGTTGATGGTATGCGTCTTACTTTTTGTTTTTACTAGGCTCACAGCCCATCCCATTAGTCAGATAAGACCGGCCAGCTTGAATATGCAGATGCTTCTAGTCCAGATTCTGGAAGGGACTCGAGCCCTGGGATATCGCAAGAAATCAGGATGTTTTCGCACGCATTCCCTTTCAGCCCAGTGGGCCCAGTAGCAAGTGTTCGGGAAATGATAGAAGGTCATCTGCCGGCTTTGGATCGGGCCAGGTATCTCGCACAGTCATATCTCGAGCAAGCCGCCTGGTTATTTCGCAGCGTATCTCGAGAGCAACTGATGGACGAGTTACTTCCAGTATATTACTCAAATATCCCAATGAAACCGTTCGACGAGCCCAAAGGAGATCACGAACTTGCTCTCCTTTTGCTTGTTTTTGCTGTCGGAGCCCTCGTGGACCTTCAGCAGGAACCGTTCAATCCTGAGGCTGAACACTATCATCAGCTCGCCCGCGCTGCTATATGTTTGCAGCCAGTCTTGGAAAAGCCTTCTCTAATCACCATTCAGGCGATCCATCTATTGAGCATCTACAATGCTATGAGTGGCAATGAACTTTCCGCCAAGGAGATGAGCATGGAGACGACATGGTCATTGCTGAGCCTTGCCGCTCATCTTTCCCAAACAGTGTGTAATCTTTCCATCCAATGTGATTGCCGCTGAATGTGATGTCATCTAGATTGGTCTTCGTACGTTTATCCATTTTTATCGAGGAACAATCTCATCTCACTCATCTTCCACACTAAAGATAGGGATAGTGCTAAATGGGGCCTTCCCGCCAAAGTCGTGCAAAGGCGGCGCATTCTCTTCTGGGATCTCTTCGTTGCCGATGCCTGGAGTGTGAGCACGACATTCTCTCTCTTACGATGTGCTCGTTGATATTCTCACTTACAGAGCTTAAACACCGGACGTCCGCCGAGCTTTTCCTTAGCTTATGCGGACTGCCGTTTCCCAGAGCATCCATCTTCCAACGAAAATGACAGAGATTTTGACCCTCAGGCAGAATGTGAGGTGCAGGTCCATTCGCTCCCTGTGCCCAATTGATCTTTTCGTGTAGTCGCGTTATGGGGCATCAAGTATGCGGCTGAGTGCGTCGCAGAGGTCGCAACGCGTACCTTGACTGCTGACGCGCCAAGCTATGCAATTATCATGGAAATTGATCGCAAAGTTCGCGAGTTTCCGATACCAGATCCCGCGGCTCTAATTGCTTCTTCGACATCCGGTACCTCGCCGCCGCCAGTTGCTGAGGATTCATCGACCCTTTCAGAGTCAATGGGTCGCCTTGTGATGTCTCATTCCCGGGAAAATTGCAAGTGATTGCCATTGTACTCTGGTTGGTTATACTAACATGTTGGTTAGTACTACTTTACATTCATCGCAGTTTCTTCGCGCAGGCTATAATTGAAGACCCTGTGAATCCTTTAAAGAGCGTTTATGCGCCATCATTTCTAGCCGCTTACCGATCGTCCCAAACGATACTGCGAACCATTCAAGTAGCGTTTGCAGAGCAACCTAGTCTCTGTGCCCGTTTTTGGACTGTCTGGACTTTCGCATTTTCTGCTGCCGTGGGCATTTCTTGTTTGTCTTAATCTCTGTCGTGGCTAATCACCAGACAGATCGTCTTCGGTACCATTGTCACTCGAGGTCCACGGTCGCCGCTGGCATCTAATGCTATGAAAGAATTGGATGATGCCTGCCTCCTTTTCTCAAGAGCAGCTGCACATAGCAGACGCGCTGCTCAAGCTCTGGTCAGTGCTCTGCCATCACGCTGGATGCACGATGTAATGATGAGCATACTGCAGCCAATCCTTACGAAACTTAGCGAGAAGGCGCACGTAGCCCTTGCTGGTGCTCAAAATAACCAGTCGTCACAACAGTTGGGTCAGCAGTGGAGTGTCAAAGCGGAGGAAGATGACGATGAACTTGCCATCTTTGCTGGAAGAACTAGATTCGTGTCAGTGAAGCGACCTTCGGGTCTCCCTGCAGACCACACGGATTCTCCCCCTGCTACCGGCAACACATATCCACGAACTAGTCCTCTTGAGGAGCAATCTGCGCAATTTTACCGCTCGGAGTCCTCAACCGACTGGGCGATCTCGGACCGCGATGGTCGCTACGACATGCATAATTCAGGCAATTCCAATGCATCCACTACCAGCGCCAGCATTCCGCCTCAGCTATGGCGACCACCACAGACCCCGGATTATCCATATACTCCACAGCATGTCTCATATCCAACTGCATCGCACGCACACCCTGCGCAGCATACGCCTCCACCTGTCATAGGATCGTCCACCCATTCCTGGACGCCGACGAGCGAAACCTCTCAGCAATATCGTCAGGCTCCGTTTACAGCTTCCATTCCCCAGACGCACGTTTTTAACCAGTACAACCCGCCTTCTGCAGCCTCATACCACGACCAACATATTACCAGGCCACCACCTTCCGAACTCGCTAACCTCGGCCTGGTATCACAAGACTCGAGACTTGATGAACGCTGGACGTCGTTCATGCGGGATTCTGGTTATTTTGATGGATACAGAACGCGGTGATAGATCGTATGATTCGACCAATTATATCTTGACAATTGTTTGATCGTGTTGCTTATTCGATAATCGTCAACTTCCCATATTTCAATCGGGCAGGCTCATCGCCCTTTATCGCAAAAGGTTCTTGCGGAGCGGTATTACTTGGCAAGACGTTTTTAACAATCATACGTTCATGTACAATTATTAATCGGTGAAATCGATATTCCTTCTCTTGTATATTGTCATGCTTCGGGTTGTACTTGTCTAGTCCGCGTGGATCGGGGGAGGTGCGGCTGGCGCCCACCGTGACCTGTCTAAGGTATTTCATTCCTGTTTATATGTTTGTATTAGTGCTCAAACCTGCTCCAACACGTTTTAGTGTTCTTATTTATGGTCAGATGCTCGACAACGTTATGGGATTTTGTTCACTGAAGGGCTTCTATAAAAGCAATATATAAGTGATAATCTCCTTAGTAACTCCCGCCCGCGCAAACAATGGCGCGCCTGGTTTTTTGGACGCTTCAAGTTCTTGCATCGTGCTTACCGCTCTTCAGCTTGAGTACTGCATACGTCTTTAACCTCTCAAATTTGCAGTGGACGCTAAAGAACCAGAATGGTTCTATCGTCGTGCCTGGCTCATTACCCTCGCAGGCTCACCTTGATCTCTTTAGGGCTGGTGTCATCAATGACCCCTTGCTTGGTATCAATGGTACGTTGCGCATCTGCAAGTCGTTCACTCACTCATTCGTCGCAGAATTCACGGAAAGATGGATCGTCAACGACAACTGGACGTACACTGCCGACTTGACTCCCTTTACACAAAACTACAAGGAAGACGCGTCCAGAAAGATTTTCCTCATTTTCTATGGAATTGATACTATTGCTAACATTGTTTGTCATTAACCTATGGATCTCTCCTATGTTGACCTGCTGATCTAGACGCTCGCCGGTCACCCTGTGGCTTGGGTCAACAACCAGTTCCGGCGTTACACTTATGACGTCTCAGGCTACTTGAATTCCCCTGCTGGAGCTGACAAAAACCTAACAATTGTACTCGAAAGCGCATGGTATTACGGACTGAATGTAACTATGAGATCAGATACCGAATACTTTCCCAATACTGCAAATATCACCACTGTGGATAATGTATGCGCATAGTTTTTTTGGTTGATGGCGACTCTGACGTCTTCCTCAGTTCGAGTATCCTGATGTTCGTTTGTGGATCCGCAAGATCGACGATGACTTTGGCTGGGATTGGGTGTGTTTCTTTTCTCTCTCAATCTATGATGACTTTTTAAATGTTTTACAGGGACCAGCTTTCGTTCCCAGCGGCGTCTATAAACCAGCCTACCTCGTGACTCTCTCTGAGTCCGAGTCTCAAGGATCAGCTGCTAAGGCTACGTCATACCCTGTAACAAGCAGTACTATCCTCCTGGACGAAACATCTCTCGATATCTACAAGTACGGGCAAAATTCATCTGCTGCCCCCGATCAATCTGCGGACTGGGTGCTTAACGTTACTTTTGGCATCCGCTCCGTCAAATCGTTCGAGAAGCCAACAGTCACTCTATCCATCCCAGAACTCGAGCTCACATCAGAGCCGCTGGACCTCGGATCTATTCCTGCTAACACTGATGAGAACACATACCTCAGTGTTAACTGGTCTATTCCAGATAGCGGCCCTAAAAGATGGTATCCGGCTGATCTTGGTGCACCCAAGCTCTACAACCTGATCGTTACTTTGGATCCCTCTCCGAGTCGGGGCAATGGGCCGAGTGCTGAATCGATCATTCAGACTATCACTACTGGCTTCCGTACTATTCAACTGTTGCAGATTTCGTACTCTGATGAAGAGATTGAATCGCGGGGAATCACTCCTGGTGACCAATGGCATTTCGCTATCAACGGAAAGTCATTCTACAGCAAAGGAACGAATATAATTCCTTTTGATCCTTTCTACTCGCGCATCAAACCTGAGCTAGTTCGTTGGGTCCTGGAGAGTGCTATCAAGAGTGGTCAAAACATGGTATCAAATTTTTATACATCTACAAGAAGATGACTCTAAGATATTTGCAACCTAGCTTCGTATTTGGGGTGGAGGGATCTATCAGCCATCCGATGCTGCGACCGATGGGGGATTATATGAGTTTTATAGCCTTTGCGATGAGCTTGGTATACTTGCATGGTCGGAGCTCATCTTCTCTGATACCCTATACCCCATTAACAACTTTTTGTTGGAATCTATCGAGCCTGAAGTGCGTCAGAATGTTCGCAGGGTCAACAGACACCCGAGTAATGCACAATGGGCTGGCGGTAATGAAATTGAGGGTATGGTCATGAGCATCAATGCTTCCCTTGCTAACGGCACACATTACCTGGACGAGGTCTGTATTTTACCCGTCGAAAGCAATATCGGCTAATTTTTTGCTTCCCAGTTCGTCTACTTGTTCCAGGATTACTTGTATGGTATAGTGCTTTCGGAGACGAACTCTGTTCCGTACACAGATTGTTCCACAACTCGCGGTGTTCTAAGTCTCCATCCATATGTGCTTCGTTTCGCCAATGGTACCCCAGGGTACATTTATGGGAATTCTGGTATGTCCTTGGTTGATTGTGATAGAGTCATTCTAATGTTGTCTTTACAGAGCGATACAACTATGACGCCTCCGCGGCCTTCGACCTGACGACGTATCCTGTTGCTCGGTAAGTCTTCGCACACACCATTTCATTTCATCGCACTGAAAATAGGGCTGCAGGTTTGTCAATGAATTTGGGTATGCAGTTGTCACCGATTTCAAAAGGAGCCACATCAACATCATCATTCCATTACAGTTTCCACTCCATGCCGTCGTTCTACACCTGGGAAGAGGTCCTTGAAAATCCTGAAGACTACGCCTTCAACTCCACTGTCGTTATGTCGCGTGATCATCATCCTCCTTCTGGAAATCTCTCGTGGCCGAACCCCAATGCTCCTCAGGGCCAGTACCAAATGACCAGCGCTGTCGAGCTCTGGTTCCCCACGCCTGGAACTTCAGACGCAAATCAGACTTTTGCCCAATGGTGCTGGAGTACTCAGCTATTCCAGTCCATGAATATGGTTGCTGAGATCGCCTGGTACAGGCGTGGTGCGGGTTTGGGCGAGAACAACCTCGGAAGCTTGGTTTGGCAGCTCAATGATATCTGGCAAGGTGTCAGCTGGGCAGCCATCGAATACTCCGGAAGATGGAAAATCCTTCAGTACGGCATGGCGACTGTCTACTCTCCTGTCATCATCAATCCCTTCTGGTTCCCAGGCAATGAGTCGCTCACCATCTTGGCCACGTCTGACCGCTGGGAGACGGTTCACGGTACCGCGCAACTGACATGGTATGACTGGAGTGGAAATGCAATCAACTCGATGATGTCTCCATTCTCCATCCCGACTCTGAATAACTCGCTTATTTACGAAGGAACTGGACTTGATACCATTCTACCCTCTGGTTACAATGCTGCGGATGTGTGGCTTTTGATGAACCTGACCGCCACTGCGGACAACAAGACCGTGACTAGCGAATCTTATGTCCGTTTATGTCTCCTGCACTATCAGGTAGCTGACAAATACATGTAGTTCACTCCGGTATCGCTTGCCTACTCCAACCTTGTCGACCCACAGATCACTGTGTCTACCAGTGATAACTATACGTTTACGCTATCTGCACGGGGTGGCGTTGGTGTTTGGACGTGGCTTGACCATCCGTCAGGGACGGTTGGATACTTTGTTGATACCACCACTGGATTTCCCTCAAACGGTTACTACCTCATTCCTCGTATAGATCGCACTGGTAAGCCTAATATTGTCCACATTATCATCATGGCTGATTGCAATTTGTCATAAGTTCAATTTATCCACAGCGCAGAACTCTCAACTGTCCAGAGACCTCATCCTGCGGACTTTGTTTTGAGGTCACTATGGAACAACACCCATATTTAAAAGGCTCAATGCAGAAATTCGTGTAGTTATTCTGACTCGTTGCAATCCACTGTCAACAGTAATTCAGCGTGTGAGGTTACTTATGAGCCGCTAATAGATGTGTGTTACACACCCCGAATGCTCGTACAGGCAGGCCTGCCCTCCAGGCAATCCACACATCGACCCTACAACGCCGGTGGTGATGCTCCACGATTCGTTCCGTCGGAGTAAGTCATCATAAGTTGAACGCAACACCTTCCATGTATCTGCCAGAAATGAAGTCACAAATCGAACGTCCCTTAGGCGTTGCGGTTAGTAGGGACGACATCGATGCACTAGTGTCTCCTGAAAATTTAGATAGTCTGACTGGGACACAATACCAGCTGTCCAAGTTGCCAGTCAATGTGGGTAGAAGGAATGTCACTAACCATACCCATAACAGCCTTATCTTGACCAAGCGGATGTCACATTATCTTTTACAGCATATCCCATTGCGCAGGATCGATATAGTTGCATGTTTTCCTCCCAGCGCTTCTTACAACTAAGGAGGCGTGCTGTGCGAAACAGGGGATGGAGATATAACAAGCGATACCCACCCCATGCAAGAGGAAGCTACACAGGACGGTGCATATGAAATATAAGGACAAGAAGAATGCACTGCTTACCGGTTCGTCGGGCTGTCCGCCGGGTGATAGCTCAGTCATTTTGTTAGCAGGCAAAACGCAAACAGACCCTTTAGGTTGGAGCTAATCCACTTCTCCATTTGGAATTTGCAATAAATCCGGAGTGGTCGGTGTAGGTGTAGCCATCAGCAAGACATCTCAGATTGACATCCAATACGCTGACCAGCTTCAACGAGACGTCTGCACCACCAGATTCGGGATAAAGTTGTAAAGCAGCTGCAAGTTCTGTTCAAACAAAGAAACATTCCAGATAAGTCCCAGTCTATTGGTTCATGTAGCAGGGCTCCTTCGTACTATAACCTGGGCAGCAATTTCGCAGGTGGTCGCAAGGATGGTCACCATTCCAGGTGAGATGTTCACTCACGGTGTCAGCACACCGATTGACGCAACCTATAAGGGACTCTTCGAATGTACCTACCCTTGCGCCCCACAATCCTCACTGTTTCCAATGGAGATCTTGATGGCATCAACAAGGAAGCATTGGGACGAATAAATGGTGCGGAATGGACCTACAGTGCTGTATCATAGGTATCGCAGGGTTGAAAAATCGGGTCAAGATTGGGACTCGCGTGAATCCAATAGTTGTTGACCATCTGATTAGCCACTGGCAGGGACGACCGGAGGTAATGCTAATCTGCCTTAATGGCTTTACGTAAACATGTGGTTGTCAATCGAGCACGTAGTTTGGTTTGCATGACATATTCATGATCAACTGCATACCGTAGGTAGCGTCCGCCTTACGTAAGTCTGTCTTGCATTACGCCAATGACAGCAAGAACGGCCATTGATTGGACAAGGCGACGTCGTAGAGCTTTGCATACGCCAAACTACGCACGGTACTTAGTCGAAGTTGAAACCGACTGTCATCGACATCATACATGTCCCGGTAGGGATCTTGCGAATCATAGATGACTATGGTCGACTTTCGCCTAGATATCAAAAAAAGAACATGTGTACTCGGGAGAATAAATCACCAACGGTACTGGAACGCGAAATGTGAATGATACCCGGTACACCGGTCAATGATAATTTGCGTAAACGGAAAAATATTGTTATTTCAACGCACCAAAATGATCCACTCGGGTTCACCGGCGTGAAGTCACACATGAAACATGATGAAAGACTGGCCTGATGCTATAGGGCATTGTTTCATCATGGCTGATTATCAGCCACGCCAGAGCTAGTG
>PVYP01007156.1:10219-23701 GCA_002995295.1 Rhizopogon vulgaris
GCAGTCGAAGCAACTCGTTACGTAATCTAACCTCTTTTAGATGGAGTACTATTTGGCCGGAGGACACTCAAGTAAGTACAAAGCCTCAAGCTGCCTCAAGGCCTTCGACATCTTCCGCATGTGCGAATTCATTATGTCCACATGTACTATAAATGCCCGTCATACACCCTCCGACCTATTAGCTGCTGCAAACGAGAGACACGCACCAAAAGTGCCATTGTTCTGTCCAAAATGACAAGGCCTGAGCATCACTGCACTGTCCAACATCCACATCTCCAAAGCGGTGATCCACAAGCCACAGTGGGCTTCAGCCATATATATGCCCATGGCGGCGAGGACACTTGCATATCATATCCAGCCATGACAATCATGGCATCATTCTCCAAGAAAGCTCAAGTCCTCGCAACGTCATCCAAGAGCAAAAAGTCTCATCGCGCTTCTCGTACTGATATCGAGAACGCTCCTCGAAGGGAATGCATGACACTAGAGCAGTTAAAAATCCTTAACCCGTTTTATGACAAAAATCCGCGCCCTGCGACTCATGATATCGAATTGTTGGCCCAAGAGATTCATAGGTGAGTTCGGCTTCCTCGGTATAGCCCACGCCTTGAGCTGAATGCGTATAGGCCAGTTCAGAAAGTTGTGAACTGGTTCAATAACCGGCGCGCCAAAGAACGCCGGCTATATCGACATTCATCCGCGAACCCGTCACCTCTATCGCAAAACTTCTCGATGAATGTTGATAGTGCCACTGATACAACTGAATCGGAGAACGGTTGTTCTGACTCAGAAGACGACCAAGATGACCCCGACTGTGTAGCTGTCATGGAACATATGTCGCGAAAGGAAGTCGATGTTGCTTTCATTCTTTGCAACCTCAGACGACGTATCGTACCTCACCTTTCTCCACACACCGAGGTGTTTTCAAGTACTTGACTGACACCAGATGTCTACTCGATCACCGTTGTATCACCGCTATATTTTGTATTGTCAATACCCCACAATCTGACGCATCACGGCCCCAATAAGTACGCCACTGGCTGAGGAAGGCAGGAATTTATATGTTGCTTTCGATCAGTCTGTCGACGTAGATCAGGAAGCGCTGAAATTTTATCTAGCAAGATCAGCGCACAAAAAGTCGCGGCTCACCATTCCCTCCGCGGTGTGGGTGGGTTCTCGCTCGAGAGAAAACTGCGGCCCCCCGATTTTGTCCGCTGGTCGGAAATGAATAGTTGATCTGAACTTGGCATTACTGTGGTAAATCCTCGGACAATATATGCAGGATGCAGCTATCGTATGTACTCTGGCTGATTTGTGAATATGAATTTACGCAGAACTCGCAAATATTGGATGATCCGTCCTGTTCACGCGAAACTGTTGCCAGGCCAGATCAGTAGCGGGTATGTTCTCGCGCGATGCCATGCATCCAGTAGGCGCTTATAGGTGTTCGATAGAAGATGCTGACTGACCATCTAAGGTGTCAAATTCGGGAGGAACAAAAGCACGATACGATTACTCCAATCAATGATGTGACCAGCATGCGGGGCGCATCCTTGACGCGTGCCCTTGCATGCATACTAAATTCGTGACTCGATTTCAAGTTTCGAACGATATCGGAAGACAATTATAGCATGATGTCCCACAGTTGGACGCTTTCATTGGAAAAACAGACCTGAATGACCTGAAAGAGATATTTGAGCGATATGATGGCAAGACTTGGTTGTTGAACCAATCGCAATCGCGTCTTTGAAGAAAGGGGGGGAGTTAAACTGGTCGTCACATCGTCGTGGACATGTAAGTCCATTTAGATCGATTTTGTTGAAGTTATCGTTTGGATTTTCGTATATATAGTTTTTCCACACTATTTATTTTTGTTTGCTACGTCGAATAGTGCAGATGAAGTTGAAGACCGTCGCATGTGGCACTGGCGGCAGTCTTCATTGAACGTGTTCGGTTCGGTGTCGCTTTCCACCTTGACGCCTTTCGCATCAGGCGCTGTAAAACATTCAACCAATACTCGTATCACTTATGGATCCCGCTTCCAGTGCTACCCATGTCCAGCACAAGAAGCAAGATGACGATCTTAACAAGGCTGTGGACAAACGTGATATTAAACCAGTCGTGAAGACATTGAATCGTGTTCCCCGTATGCTCTCCTTACTTGTCCTTCTATTAGATCTCCATACTCACTTCCACCACACAGGCGCCTGTGTAAGCTCACTCCGGCTTTCAGAGTTCCAGCTAACTCTTGATGACTTATGAACAGAATGCTTGTCGGAAGCAGAAGATGCGCTGCGAGGGTGCAGATAATCCACCGTGTCGACGTTGTCGCCATGCAGGACTCGAGTGTCTATTCGAAAAGCCGACCAGAGAAGCAACTCTCACGGGAGAGGCGGGACTCGAGTCAGTTGCCCATTTGACCTATCATGATCTTGTTCTTACAGAATTGCAGGCGTATCCGAAGCCTAGAGGCTCACGTTGCTGAGATACGCTTCACTCAATCTTCGATACAAAACACTCTTCTCGAGATCGTTGGCTACCTTCGAGGCGCTACGCCGTATAATAACCGCTCTCCTTCGACGTTCTCACAGCCTCCCTATACGCAGTCGCCAACAATGCAATCTCCCCCAATGTCGGCCGGTCCAAACGGTTCACATATAGGAGATTCAAATATTCACAGCCTACAAACAGGCCCTACTACGCCCACTGCATATCAATCCAATCATGGATCTCTCACACCCATGCTAAACCCACCGCGTCATTCAAGAGGATCTGTTTCTCAAAGCTCATTGACATCAGTCGGGCAATCTTCTGGTCATGGAGAGTATCATCCACCACAGCTTCCCCCCTCACATACAAATTCGACCTCACCGACCCAAGCATATGGTTATTCCCCTTCTGGGCAAAATTTACCCCCATTCTCCACGTTAAAAGCAATCAGTCATCTAACCACACGAGGATCTATGCCTGGCAGTCACGACTCGCACCAACCAAGACGAATGCAACAATATGTACAATCACCTTCCGGATTCAAACGCACCGCGCCACCCTCGTCCAATGCCACCAGCGCTGACTCAACAGATATTGAGGATGACAATGGAGAGTTGCCAGCCTCCGGCCTGGTAGCACCATGGGAAGTTCTAAGAAGTCTAGCTGATGTGGCCATTGAGCGAGCCGCCAAGGTCAGTGATTTTGCCTTTATACCCCATTTCAGTGTGAACCCATATCGCGTGTAGGAGAATGGCGAAGCAAGCAGTGAACCACAGAGTAGGACCAGAACGCCGTCCCCCGAACGACAATTCAGGCCAACGAAAAGGAGAAAAATCCGTCATCGTGTCTCTCGTGGTCTGGCTTTCATGGACGGTAGCGTTTCCTCTACACTCGACTTTACTGATTCTCAACATTATCAATCGTAGTTGTCTCGATGAACATCATCTCAGAGCAAGAAGCCCGCGAACTATTCAGAATGTAATTTTCTTCTCGTTTCCTCATACTATTTACTTAGTTCCCTTATACAGATTTTATGCCGGATGTTCCACCTTCCTACCAATATTCGATTGTCAAGTTGACACTTTCGAAGCGCTGCACGAGCGATCGCCGATCGCCGTCGACGCCATTTGCATGGTTGCTGCTCGCGTGAAGGACGGCGGAGGTGGTTTGCTTACATTGATATGTTATCCGCTTATCTCATCAACCATCAGGAAATGCGAGCGAAACATACCTCCAATGTTTAGAAGCGGTGCGGGGTATTTCGTGTGCCACGCTGTTTACTCAGGTGAATCGCATAGAATCTGTACAAGCAATGAGTAAGTGCGCTCCTTTAGTGACGTACGGACTAAATTGATCGTCTGTCAGTACTTGTATCCGGGTGGTCGGATAACGGATGGCTCAGTGGCGGTCACGCTGTTCGCATGGCTATGGAACTGTGTAAGTAGAATATCCATGGTAAACACGAAGTTCTAAACGTTTCATGACCTGTAGCACTTCACAAGGCCTGGCCCAAACTTCTGAAGCGCATGCAGAGCAAAACTAAAACCACTGACGGTTCGGAAGATCGCGACCTCGTTGTTGCATCCCGGACCTGGTTCTGTCTATATCTCTTTGAGCATCAGTACGTCTGTGATAGCTTCAAGAATGTCCACTGATTGATGACGTACCAAAGATTATCCTACGGCACAGGACGTCCAGCAATTTTAAAGGATGATGAAAGCATATGGCAGTGCCGCTTGCTTCTACAGCATCCCCTAGCAATCGAGGATGACATGCGTTTGGTTTCGACTGTTGAACTAATGGCTATCCGCGAAAGAGTGAACAACAATTTGTCACCTTTTGAGCGGCCTGTCGATGAAGTCACTTTTGCTGTCATCCAGCAAGCTGACTCTGAGTTCCGAAATTGGTATAAAACTTGGGATCATGCTTTTTCACAGAAGTACGAAGACGCAGGTATGGCTGAAATCAGGCGCTCTCCCCGACTTGTTCTGCTGACTTGTCGTTGAAGCATTTTATCGCCAAAGTTTACAGATCCAACGTTTGCACGCAGAGCTTTTCCATAGTGCAACTGCATTACGCGGTATTAATGGTCCAGAAGATGTTCAGAAGATGCCAGCCGCGCAAAGAGAACTGGCGATACGCGCAATACGCACTGCTCGCCAGGGTCTTGATATCACAGTTAACTCCCCTTCGTATAGTGAGGGCATGAATTATGGTTAGTTTCCATTATCTTGTCGGGATTCTTACACTCACATGAAATAGCGGTTCACTACACGCATGCAACTGCAACATTTGCAGCATCGTTCTTGTTGCGGTTGGCGCGTCTCTTGTAAGCCATGTGCGATGTAGGCGGTGCAAGTAGTATACTCATGTTGTTTCAGCCCGAATGATTGCGATGTGCAAGAAATCCGGTCACAGGTTGAACGTCTTGCTGGCTTGATGTCTCGAAGTAAGTCTATTGTGCTATATTTCTGAAACATAGCTCATCAACTGATTCTTTGGCAGTCCCTGGCAAGCGTTATGCCATTACGCTTCAGCTGATGCTAAAAAGAGCAAAAAAGCGCAAATCGGCATCAACTTCCCGCTCCCCTCAGATATCTAAGGAGCCCCATCGAAA
This sequence comes from Rhizopogon vulgaris, assembly GCA_002995295.1. Lineage (NCBI taxonomy): Eukaryota > Fungi > Basidiomycota > Agaricomycetes > Boletales > Rhizopogonaceae > Rhizopogon > Rhizopogon vulgaris. Next base: position 15,327 of record PVYP01007156.1, read on the forward strand.
CATTTCTATGGTGGTTGACATGCAACAAAATATGCACACGAGTTCTGAGCACTTTGCTCACAAATACGAAACGACATCAATTTCGAGTCCCGAAGTCATGCAGCAGATGCATATGATACCACAACAGACGGCTGAGGTCGACAGCATCTGGCGTGGCTTTGAGATGACTTCAAACGAACAACTTCCAGTGTGGATTTCTGATCAAAGTCTAGGTGGTAACACATTTTCTCAGCAGGGCATGGATGCGTTTTTGCTGCCTGCAGACTATCTCCCTCCTGCCCCTCAAATATGGTAGATCTGTATTTTTTAAGCCAAGTGGGCTGTTTCTATGTTTGTTGTCACTTTTTATGGCTTCTTCCATATGTGTTGTATCCTGTAAGTTTCTATATTTTCTTGCACTGGTTATGTATATTTCCACTATTCATGTGTAGCTCTTTCATCGCTATTCAATCGATCGGTGTGCTTTTTGCGTTGATAACCAGTCGCTAGCTTGGGATGCTCAAAGGTGTCCCTGACGCTGAACGGGAGAATATCAGGTCAGTTGGCACGGTGGTGACCACCATACTGGATCAGAATGTTTGACGAAATTGGCCGTGCGCTGTGTAGGAGAACCTAGGTCAGAAGGGCGCTCGATCGTATCCACTCCGGTTCCTTTCACTCAACGCCCCCGAGATAGCGACTCGATCTCCTCTCATCTAGTGGGTCGGAGGACGAAGGGGTTCTTCTCCGTAACCATGTCATGGGCCATTTTTACCTTGATATGATCGCGAATGGAGTCTCAAATCACTATCTTTGTGGCAAAAGCGGTATATCGTTTCAGCTTCTGGGGTTCTTTTTGTTCAAAGTTGATGACCGTTTTGAGCCTTTGAATAGTCAACCTAGTCATGTGTTTTGCACGGCTGTTTGTCGCTGCTGAGACGCCTTTGTTTTCTGTAAGTCAACCTGAAACGGTTTATCCGTCCCTTAAAGTCCTAAAAATCGATGCAGTCCAGTGTCTCGGTCAAGGCGGCGGTGTCTGTTGAATTTATCATGGTCTTCTCGGCCTCCTCTCACAAGTCTTCGAATTTCCGTAAAGATCATAGCCGTAACTAGGCTGGTCTCCATCGTTAACAGCTTGAGAAGAGAAAATGTTTGCTTTCTGATACATGTCTTCTGATTATTCCCTATCTGCATGTATACACATCACGACGTCACTTATCTCAGCGCTGAATCGATGATGGAACAAGATGGAGATGTCACAGGAATCAAGGTATTCTAAGTAAGGATTACATGAAGACTGTTACGAGTAGAAAATTACAAGTATTTCCGAAATCGTTCCAAGAAAATCTATATAATTTATGTTGCGAAGAGTTGATTTAGCTCTTCCATGCGTCGTTGCAGCATGTCGGCTTTGCTGAAGTTCTGACCCAGAGTCATATTGGCCAGCTCGGTCTTCTTGCGCTGCACTTCCAGGAGGCGATCTTCTATAGAGTTCTCGATGATGAGCTTGACCGTTGTCACGGGGCGTGTCTGCCCTAAGCGATGCTGTGACGAAATCAGCGGACCGCAACACAAAGCGTCGAAGGTACTCACAATCCTATCGACTGCTTGATTCTCGACTGCGGGATTCCTGAAAGAACTTGAGCAACACTTGAAATTAGTGGAACAAAGTGATAAACGTTACCAATATGGGTCCATCAAGTAAACGCGCTGTGCGGCAGTCAAGTTCAAGCCTACTCCTCCTGCCTTCAGACTAACTAAAAGGACTTCACACGCGGGATCATGTTTTAAGGCTTCCATGGCACGGGTACGGTCATCACGTTTCATCGTGCCATCGAGACGGTCATAGCGAATACCAGCCGTTTCCAACGCGTCTTCAATCCTGAAATCCGAGTAAGAAAGCAGATCACTTGTCAAATTGGAATGACATACTTATCCAGCATTGTTGTCCACTGAGAACTAGTTTTGACTGTCAGAGAAATCCAAAAAGCGAGAATTAAGCACGTACAATACAACGGTCTTGATAATGCCATCATCGACTTTATTGCCTTCATTATCCACCATTTCCACCTCAATCGAATCGGGGTCGTAGTTTATAGAATGTGGGTTTGCCCGGGAAAATTGCATAAGGTCTCCGAGTAAGGCTTTGACTTTGGTGGACGGATGGAAGTTTTCGAGTGCAACACCCTTGATTCGCTTTTCTCGCTTGACAGGCTTCTTCTTGACGCCAAAGTCCACTGGCGAGCAATCAGGCTTAAGACGAACTGCATCTTGCGGCGAAAGACCAGTCTGGCAAGCCGAGCAAGACCGGCGGATATCGGTGGGAACATCCGGCCAACCTGGACACACGGATTGACGGTAGCATCCCAGGCAAAATAGATGCTGACAGCGCGTGAGGACGAGCGCTGGTGCTGATGGACTACTAGCTCGCGTGGGGGCACGGGAACCGGAACTTTTAGTCTTCCTGCCTCGCTTGGGCGCCGAAGGACCATCCATATCCATGGCACCAACGTCTATCTGCCCCTGTTGATCAGAAGACGAACAAAGCTCCTCTCCGCATTCAACGCATTGAGTTGTAGCTGCCTCTCGTAGCAAGGCGACGATAGCAGCTCCACGAACAGGGTTGAGACCTTCCTTCTCAATGGCTGCGGTAATGTCTTCGTAACTGTTGGAGTCCATAGCCTGCATCTCTCCGGGACCTTTACCATCCACCAGCTCGAAGTGGTCGCAGATCTGTCGGAGGCGCAAGATTTTCTGGAGTATACCCACGTAGTTCTTCATAACTTCATTCTTGTTAGAAAGCTCATTGAACTCGGCTTTAGACTCCGAGAAGAACTGGTCGTAGATGGTCTGCTCGCGGTGATCGAATTTAAGGTACCGGAGTTCATCGCGGCGTGGAGGGAGATGCAGTATTCGCCGTCCATCAGATGCCTTCGACTCCTTCGTTCGCCTCAAAGTGATGCTCTTCATGATCGTCTGAAGACGTGCGACACCTAACGACTGTCCATACTTGACTGGGGTGCCGATGAACTCGGTCCAGATGTTCTTGTCATCAAAAGGCTCCAGGCGCAAAAACTTGATGAGAGCATATACGTCATCAAGCTTGTTCTGAACAGGAGTACCCGTGAGGCATAACCGGCGGTCTGCCATTAAATCGCAAGAGGCACGACTGCCAACCGTCTGGGTTTCCTTGATTGAACTGCAAATAAATTGTTAATTGCGGTTCACATTATCACCTTATCACGTACTGAGCCTCATCCAGCACCACGCGAAACCAGTGCACAGTCTGCAAAGCACTGGAAGCCTCAGATACACCAAAGTTCGAGCAGGATTTTTTCCTCTTCATTCCTGCTCGTTTTGGTTTAGGCAATCTGAGTACTTGATTGCCGCGCTCGTCAACGTCGACCCCACCGTATCCATCACTGCTACCATCATCCTCATCCTCAGCTTCTACATTCGCGATCTTCCGATTCTGCTTTGAGTATTCCGACGCCAAGGTCGCGTACGTAGTGATGACAGCATCGAAGTCCGCAAGAAATGCTGCATCTGGCCGACGGGCATTTCCATGGTATACGTAGACACGAAGTGGTCGACCCTCGCGTTTCCGAAGAGGCGGCTTCGTTTCCGCCTTGGTTTCTGCCTGAGAAGCAGGGGGTGAAGTGCTCTGTAAGGAAGACAACGACGCAGCAGAACAGCTCATTCCACCGCCTCCAACTACAGTGACTTCTCCCCGCCAATGCTCACGGAACTGATCTTCCCAATTTGACACAGTGGAAAGAGGGCATATGATCAGTGTCGCCCGGCTTTTCGCCTTGATACGACAGGCTCTAGCGTAGTCAGCTTCGACCTTGTCCTGAGCCTTTGCTGTCTTTCCTTTGCCCTTGACGGAACATGACGATGAATCAACTTCCGGTATTCCCCATACACTCCCGGCGAAGTGGGCGGCAGTCAAAGGATCTTCCAGCATACTCCGGTCTGGAGGAGGAGGTGGTGGCGGCTGTACAGGCGTAGCAGCGAACGCATGTGCGGAATCGAGTGTTGATGCAATAAGGGAGACACAAGTAATTGTCTTCCCAAGACCCATCTGATGAATACATGACAAACCACGATTCGTCAGATAGGCAGAGATAAAGGGTGGAGGGCAAGCTTACATCATCTGCGAGAATCGCGCCTTTGGCTTCTTCGGGTTCATGAAAGACCTCTTTTTGGGTGACGATATGAAACCAAGATGATCGACCGGTGTGGTGGTCGCTCCGTAGCTGCCACATTGTTGAATAACGACCGTCAGCACAGCGTCTCTCCCGCTCCCGCTCGAGTAAGAAAGTGAGCGCCTTCTTTTGATGGGGATACAGTGTTGTTCCTACTTCATCAGCTTTTAAACCCAATCAGATGGAAACAAAGAGCAAAAAGGACAGAACAAACTAGGCTCCGTCTCTGCTAATTCATCTCCACTTTTCAGACTCTTGAAAAGCTCGTCAATTTGGCTTCGCTGCACCTCCAACGTTTTACCAGCAACCATGGGGGCATTCCAACGAGAGCTATTTCCTCCTGGACCGGCGTACCCAGATCTAGAGGGAAGCATTGGACGATGGCCCCCAGGTGGTGGAGCATGTGGGTTACAGTAGTGATAATTCATGAGGCGCGAGATATCGTATGGGCCAGAGGGGTGATCGAGCAATAGACCACATTGCTGCAGATAATTGCCAACCACATGAATATTGCCTTTCGGAGTATAAACCAGCATCTGGAGTGGCAGAATAGGAAGCTTGATAAAGCGAATGAGCGGAAGAGAGATTCATGAAAGGGAAGCGAACGCAACATACGTTTGGCATACCACGCCGCACCTTGGCATCTAAGCGGATAAGACCCTTGCCTAGCATAGGACCAAGATCTGTGGCGACCTTCTGTTCGACCACACCAAATACTTCCCCTTGGGAAGAATCACCTGATGGTGTTTTACCACTAGGCGTCTTAATATGTATCGTCTCAGTTGCATCTCCCCTCTGGGGATTGTGCTCGTACTGCAGGCGGACATTTGCCCACTCGATCTCATGATTTGGATCCTGTGCTTGCAAATAGGATACTGGATATAGCACAAGCGCAGTGACTGTGAGCTGTCCGATGCAAACCGGAGTTTTCGGATGAAGATCGTCGGGTAATGGGTTATACACGGGCTGTTGGCGAAGCCTAGGGCTGGGAGGAGGGGATGGAGAATCGGTAAGATCAATGACCTGATGATTTGGAGGCGGAGCAGATGATGATGGTCGAGTCGGAACAAGGGGCGGTAAAGCACGCGTACTGCCTGTAATTGGCAGTTGGGCAGTCGTGTTCCGTGGCGCCTGCGACGGACCAGCAAAAACTGGGCGATAGCTTGAAGATTGGGGCGCATAAAGCTGAGGGGGAGGTTGTAATGGAATAAAAGATGTTTGATTAAGCTGTGGAAATATACTGGGCTTCATTGGAGGAGGAGAAGGGTATGCAAGGGGAAGATGCTTTGAAGGGGAGAATTTAGGATAAGACTTGTGATGTTCAGAGGAGTGCACTGGATCGTAGAACATGGTCTGCCTGGGCGGAGGGGAAGGATAACCGGTTGTCGGGCGCTTCGAGTGACTGTCAGAATTGAGAACACTCTCAGAGTTAGGTTCATCGTCATCAAGGGTAAGGTCAATATGATTCGGCTGGTCGTGCTGGTCCAAAGATAAGGTCTGAATATTAGGTGACGATCCCGATGGTGCATGCGTGGCCATTATGCATGGAGATGATGAAGAAAGCGCCCCGAACGTCACGGACGACGAGCAAAACAGTAAGCGCGGAAGACTTAGCTTACATTCATAATAACTTTCAAAAGATCAAAGTCACAAGGATCACGTGGCTCAAGTCAGTTCGGCTATACTTTCCCACGTTTACCCTCATCGATACTCCTGGTAAGTAACAAAAGATAGCAATTCCACTGTATAGTACGTGAGACTGTACAACTGTATTATCTGCTCGCCGCTCCGTTCCTACGAAGCTGTCGGAACGCAGAGCGTCAGACAACTTCACCTAATAATCTTATAATAGTGCTGTTCGGGCAGACACAGCCATATTCTCCACAAGTGAGAACCCGCGGTTAGAACTTGCCCGAATAGCACTGCTATGAGAAACGTATAGTACCCCTGGTTTCTAATTGACATTTACATCTCTGATGGCGCTACCCACCTACAATGAGAGGAGATTGAGGGGTCAAACGTCAATTAATCAAAGTATTTCACGCTTACGAGGTGCCCATCCCATCTCGTAGTAAGCCTGTCGTGCGGCTTGCTCTTTAGCTTGCTGTTTGGTGTCGCTAGATCCTTTACCCTTCTCGATCCCGTTGACTAGTCCCATTTTCAATCATTAACGCTGTGCCAAGAGTTACAATGATGCCACAAGTGCTCACCTACGCAACTCACGCTCCATTTTCCGGCGTGTGGTGGACCCACTAATACTGCTGGGTAGTTGACGTTCAAACCACGTTGATTAGCCGTTTGATTGAATAGCGGCAGAAATGCAAGATGAGGTTGAGCGGGGGCCAAAGGATTTGGAACCGACATCTTTGGGGGAGACGGCGGGCGAGACAAAGTAGGCCGGAAATACGGATTGTAATGGTTCTGTGGAGCTAACTGCGGAAAATTGGTATGCTGGGGAGGAAGCTGTGGCAGCACCTGGTGCATCTGATAACGTGATTGTTGGGGCGGCTGGTACATTGGCGGAGGAGGGAATGATTGTAATGCTACAGGAGGAGCCGAGGGCTCCTCCATTTTCACTCGTTTTGACATGGGAGCAGGTGTTGATGGTTTTGAAGTTAACGATGCAACATCAACATCCATATCATGATTGTCATTCAGTATCGTGGTAGACAGTCGAAGGAGGCCACCTATCCATTCAAGCACCGTCTGGAGCCCGTGCTCAGTGAACACGGCACCCAGATAGGCATTGAATATTAGGCGCCCTTCCTAAACCTGAATGAGAATCAAACAAATGCACATATGAAACGAATAAGTACCTCGGGAGTCTGGAGAAAACGCAGATACGTGGGATCGCAACGAAGTTCATTTCGCAGTTGGTACAGTTTTGCCCAAATATCAATCGTTTCGTCAGTTAAGAGCAGCGTCCTTTGCACCTACTAAAGAGTAAAAGATATGTTAAACATTCAAAAATTAAAATGACTCGCCTCAATTTGCTGCACTGCAAGCTTGGGTTTTCGGGAGAAAAGTAGTTGCGTTGTCATCATCTCTAAAATCTCATGGCCAAGGACAGACAATCGTTCATTGTCACGAAACTGTGCACTGCACGCTAGCCGTAGAGATTTGTGGGTGAAGACTTCGAGAAGGTTGTGTCCTGAAAGCTTTGGAAGGTTAGGTAGCTCCCCTTGCGGTGCTTCGAGGACGGGCGAACGGGTTCGTTTGAGGGTAGTGGCGGTCGTTCCGAGTCCAGGTTCAGGTGTCGACTCCATGGTGTAAAGAGCGACACTGTGACCGCGAAGGCGAGGAGGTAAAGACATTATTATAATAAAATATATGCAAAACAGGGCGGATCCCAGAGATCTTCGTGACTCAAGATGGTGTGGTTGTGTGGGCGGTGTAGATCCACAAACCCCGAGAATTCAAAACCTACTTTTAGAAGTGATTACGTATTACCTAACTATAAAAACTCAAAAACTATCATAAGAAAATCCGAGGGATATACTAGTAGCTGACCCAGAGTCTCCTGTATAAATTAACCCATAGTTTTCCAAAGGGGAATATCGTCCTCCGATTGCTGAATTGCCAAAGGGGGTCTGAATTCACTACAATATGACCGTTCAAAAATATTATAAAACAGCGTGTAAACTAAGAGAAAGCACTCTGGGTCACCCCAACATTGAAGCACTAGCTATCTCATGCACGAGCAGCCTCTTCAGCATCCTGCTGCTGCCGTTGGCATCTAAGCACCTTCTTAAGAATATTCACCGTAGCCTGATTAGCAGGGTCCTGCACCAACTGTAGGATATATGAGGCAATGCTATTGGGTGGATGTCAGGAAGTAACATCATTACAAGATGTGCAGACTTCACCTGCGAGGCGGGGCAACGTGAATTGGACATCTACAAGCCGAGCATTGCGTTGGCTGATGATTTAAGCTTCTTGGAAGATGAGGCCTCAGCCACAGCCACAGGCGACAACCCTCGTTTCGACGGTAGAGTGGGCAGTGGGGTAGGACGAAAGAGGAGAAGACGGTCAGGACTTTGGCTGTTGTCCCTACCCGTCAAAGGGTTCGGTGTTGTTTGCCGCGCAACTTTCTTAGTCGCGCCTACAGGTCCGGATAGTCGAGGAGGCGAAATCATGGAGGGCTGATTGGGCGATGATTCGAGCATGCGCTTCTTCTTCTTCTTCTTC
>PVYP01007156.1:23743-36334 GCA_002995295.1 Rhizopogon vulgaris
CGTTTGCAACGAGATTGAGCGGCTGACCAGTGAGGAGATGACCATGACCTCGTCTAACGAGCGTCTTCTCTATAGCATCGATAGCAGCTCTCTAAAATAGATGTTTAAAACCTTTGATGAAACCACGTGAAGCTATGTCCATACCCTAACTGGCCACGGCTCATCCGCTGCATGATTTATCAACATTTCCCTGTACTCCACCAGATTGGCGGAGTCTTCAGTCATGTAGCAGATCCCCTTTCCATGGTGTGTGTTACATAAACCGCAAAGCCGAATATTCTCGTCCCTCACTGAGGACTGTTTTCGATATTTGCCTTTGGCTTTAATCTTCGCATTGGGAGGCATCGACAGGCCGTCGTCTCTGTCCATATTCATTGAACTAGCACTCGAATCGCTCATTTGTGCAGGTGTGCCCGGATAAGCGTCTGAATCGCTGGAAGCATAGGATTTCGACGATCGACTATTCTTCTTTTTCTTGCTCTTGTCGGGCGTATCCTCTAGACCCTCAATGTCGTCAAGTTTTTGCTGCGGAAACAATGAGGCTTGTACATCAGCGCAGGCGTCATTCGAATTACCTGAGGGAATATAGCAGCAGCTTTTCTCCGAACGCCCCTTCCTGTGACTTCAGCTACTTTCTTCGCATCTTTCGCGACGGCTATCCGTTCGAGTGCTTGGAGCCAAGAATCACCCTGCTCGATGTCTGGGACATCCTCTTGGATCTCTTCCATAGTATCCTTGTGTGCCGCCCACACCTTGGCAAACGTGAAGGAGAGTCCAGTCTCCTTAGTAGCTGCCTGCTGATCGCCTTCTACTTCAGTCTTCTCAATCAGTTTCTCGACGTCACCCTCAAGGTCTAAAAAATCGTGAGTTCGAAATTTGTCCACTGACAACAATCATGTACGCACAAGTTATGTCCTTCGAAGACTGATCCTCTTCAAACAAAGCTTTGGCTCCAAAGGTGAGGATTGATTGAAGGTCATCACCAGCGGTGTCGTCATCGTCCATCTTTTGAACGATTAAATGATCGAGAACAAGCTTTTTCTTCCCAGTTTGCATAATGCGTTCTAGAATGCTATGAGTGCTGACGTACAGGAAGTCGTGCGGTAATTCATACCTTCAGCGGAGTCTTTGACCATGAGCTTGAACACCAAGCACGTCTTGGTCTGTCCATACCGATGAGAGCGAGCTATGGCCTGGGGTATGTCATTACAAAGTATAATGTCGAGTAAGAAATATGCCATACTTGCAAGTCCTGGAATGCCAGTTGAGTTAGGACAGTATAAATAAATCATGGCATACACACCTGGTGAGGGTTGAAATCGGGATCAAATATGATGACGGTATCTGCGGTATACAAGTTGATTCCAACGCCTCCTGCCCGAGTGGTGAGCATGTAGATGAAAACATCAGAGTTAGGCTTGTTAAACTCGTCCATCCCCTTTTGACGATCGCCCTGTTTAGTGTTCCCGTCCTAGAAAGGGTTAATATCGGTATTGACAAGTAATACGAGTGTGGATATAGTCACCAGGCGCAAGTACTTGTAGCCTTCACCTCTGAGGAAGTCCTCGACAATATTAAGCACTATAACAAACTATATAATAGGGGTCATCAGGTCAAACTACCAGAAAGCGCTCCACTCGCCTGACTAAACAGCAGTACACGATGACCTTTGGCCTTTAGCTTGGGCAAAAGCATCTTCAAAAACCGCAACTTGGTGCTAGCACTGATCAGCTTCTCGTGAACCTCTGTGGGAGCGAGGTTGCGAGGCTCGATGTCTTCAGATATAAGATAAGGATGTTGAATGCATCTACAATAAGATGAGCAACACGGGTCAACGACCATGCAGTAGCAGACTGACTTGCGAAGTTGCATCAACACATTGTTCAAATTGGTCCTGTTGGTCAGGCGCTTCCCCGTTGTAAGAGCCGTAGGTTGGGTGAGGCTTTGAAGAATGTCCAAGTTTTGACCTACGGTGCGACAATCGTGAGAAAATATAATGACAGAAGCCGCGAAGGACGCGCACTGAGGATAGACCTATAGATTTCTTTTTGCAGAGGAGCCATAGAAAGGGGAACGATGACCTCGTTCTGCAGAATGTAAGAATATAGCCAAACCTACGACGAGGAACTAACCTTAGGGGGGAGTTGTAGTACTTCACTCTTGATGCGCCGCAAAAAGTAAGGCTTGAGTCTGACATGCAGCTGTCGCACCAGTTCCTCGTTGAGTTCTTCATGCTCCTTCTCCAAGGCCTCAAGGTCACACCATTCTTTGGGATCGAGAAAGTTCATGAGATTGAAGAGCTCCCTAATATTGTTGTTCAGAGGTGTCTATGACAAGGTTAGCTGCTAATAGGCAGGCAGTCGCGGACGAATCTTACCCCAGTCATGATTACACGATGAATCGTGTGCAACTCGTTTAGTTTCTTGAACAAGAGACTGTTGTCGCTCTTCACTGAGCCGGCGGATCAGCATTGTGCTTCGCCATTGATACCAAGTGTGTAGCTTACAACGTTGTCCTTCATCTACAACAAGTACTTCCCAACGCGGAATGCTCTTGAACACCGAGTTAAAATCCCTAGAGTTGATGAGCGTCTCATAAGTGGTCACCATCACATGGTACTTGGGTTCCCGGTGGCCTTTCTTGTCAGAGGGGTGGAACAATTCGTATTCAATGATTATGTCCCGTGCCTTCGCTTCCCCATAAAAGGGCACTACTCGTAAGTTTGGTGCCCAACGCGAAAATTCTCGAACCCAATTCGTGATGGTGGAATTGGGAACCACAACGAGGGCAGGAGCGGCTTGCCATTGCTCGATAATAGTTCCGAGGAAGGTCACAATTTGTACTGTCTTGCCCTGTTTGAAATCGATTGTGAGTAGGAAGAAATGTTGACATTGGTGAGGCTTACCAGACCCATCTCATCGGCGAGGATACAAGGCTGCAAGTTCCACCAATTGTCACACAGCCAGTCAAACCCATCCATCTAGGGTATCATTAGTATGTCAGCTTATCCAGTAACACTAGATGGCAAACCTGGAACGGCATGAGCTGGAGTTGGCTGTTCTGGCCCAGGTTAGGTTGAACAGTCTGACGAAGAGCGTGGCTGCCGTATCCATCCTTCGCTCTGCTATCCAGCTCCTTGATGTCCTTGGCTGATTTGCAAACGAATACGCTCATTGAGTCTATGAAACGTTGGAAAGCTGCTCCGAATGCTGCGTAACCAGGCTCGTCGGAACCAGGGGGAGCATCCCAGGTTGCTGGTTCTCCAATTAAGTCACACAATTGACAGACGAGAGTATATACTCACCTTCATCGTATCCTAGACCGTCCCATTTGATGAACGCCCATGCGACAAACTTGATGTCCTTCTTGTCTAGCTGCGACTTGCGAACAGTGTGCAGGTAATCGTCCACATTCTCTACGTAGTCATCACTAGGTTGTTCACCATTTGACTGCGTTTTCACCACCAGATCCTGGAGGTCGAGAGAAAAGCCCACTTCTTCATCGTTCTCCGACACCGAGTTCTGTTTACTTCTCTTTCCACGCCCCGACGTGTTGACTGTCCAGAAAAGCACGTCTAGCACTCGGTCCGTGGTTTTCCATGCAGGGGGAATACGACGCTCTGCGTCTGGCAAAGGACCTAAAGATGACAGCGCGGCCTCGACTTCAGGAGTCTGTTTCGCACTGGCCTCAAATGCGATCGGTTGAACTGGTAAGTCAACCTCCATGGCCTTGTCTTCGGGAAGAGGGTCTGCCAACAATTCTACTTTGGGCCCAGTTGTAATGAAGTTTTTAAGCTTCATGTACGTTGTAGACACCAACCACATGTGTGGGACCCACTGGGTGCGCCGATAACTTCGTTCGCTCCATTTCACAAGGTACTCCCGAGGCAGCATGCTCTTTGCATCTGGAGGATTCGTGAGTGTATAATGCGGTTCGACGGCGCCGGCAGGATATGGACGCCACGCAAGAATCTTGTCTACGGTGTATTCATACGAGAAGCAATCCGCACAGCGCCAACCAGTCTCGAATTGATAAAAGGATGCAAGTTGGATATCATCAACAGAAGCCGGGTCATCGGTTTCAAGGGTATCTGGGATAGGAAGATGGCGATAATGGGCAAGACGCCTGCAGGTAAAGCATCGATAAAGAAGCTCCCTGGTAGGTTTCCATGAACTATCAGCAGCATTCAGAGAAGTCTGTGTGCCATCAGCCATTTCGATATCCTGAGTGGGGCCTGCGGGTTGAGGTACCAAAACGGCGGGTGGTGCGGTAGGCTGCTTCACGAGAGATGCATCGACTTCTAGCACAACATCCTTGCAGCCCATGCAAATTCCGCCCTTCATGCAGTTGGTGCACATGAATTCTGTGGTTTGCATGATATCGAGCTCCTTGCGATTCGGAAGCGAGCTGTCTAGAGGCTCGCGACCATCATAGTCGTCTGGTTGCAGGCTCTTCCATTCCTCTTTATCACGCGAACGTGCAGCACGGGTGATTTCATCTTTCTGGGTCCTTGCGAGACAGCGCCAATGAACTGCAACTGGACACTTCAGGCTGTGGTTTGGTCATGAGTATTCGAGCAAGAGTCAAGTCAGCGGATCGTACCATCGAACCCAGCCACCCAATGACTGGATGAGATCATCCTCGTCCTCCTCAATTTCAAACTCGTCTTCTTTGGCTTTCTTCCTCCCTTTTTGCTTCGGCTTTTCTAGTTGCACATGAGCAGGTGCTTTGTGGCATTTCTCGCAAATATCCCGATGAGCGCGTAGCAACTCAGTATCTTCCTCCTCATAAGCATCAAACTCAAGATCCGCAACGGAACGGAAGATGCCATAAGCAGGTCGGGAGATAGGTCCTCGCCTGATTCGCTTCTGAGTTCTCGCGGCTGCCTTGGACTTTCCAGGCCTCCTCGACGTTTCCATGTACGTTTCGCTGTCGGTTTCACTGTCGCCAGTCTCATAGACGTAATCATCTGCTAGATTAGTTCTTGCACTCTTCCGCTCGCGAGTCGACCTGCGAGCTGGAATGACTTCTATAATATCATCCTCCTCGAATCCTGCCAACTCATCCTCTGATTCAGTCATAAACCGGCGAACAGGCTTGCTGCGCAACTTCCTCGGGCTGAAAGGAAGCTTTGTTTGAGTTGTAGCGCGTGAGGCGCCTTTGCCCTTAGCAGCCACAGCTCGAACAGGCATGACCCTGCGCGCGGGCCCCCTCTGCCCTTCGTTGTATTCATCACCGCTCTGTTCATCATCCTCTGACAAATCAGATTCCGTTAGCTCAGACATGGAGGCCACCATGGAATTTTCCTGCGTGATGGTTATGGTGGTCTTGATGCGAGAATCCTCGTGCACCGCGCTAGAGGATGGGTCAAAGTTCTCGAGCGATCCGGCATGTTTCTTGATATCTGTATTGAAACGCTCAACAAGTGAGCGCTGTGAGTGTCATGGAAATGGGGACTCACGGTAGTCATCGGCCAGGTCAGTATACACGGCCCGGAAGTCACGAGCAAGAAGCTGAATGAACGTTCAAACGTCAAAGCAGCATAAAGTTTCAACGTAATCCGCACCTTATGTGCTAGCCCATCATTGAAACGCACGAAGTAGTAAAGATCAGTACCTTCGCGGTGTTCACCAACTACAGCATCAATGTCATCCCGGTCGAAAGTTGCGCCTTCTTTGAGTTCCTCAGGAACTTGTTTGTACTGTTGCTTCTGTAAGGCAGACAAGACAGGAGGTTCTATAAAAAAGAAAGTTTTTTGGCGCGTCTTGGGAGTCGTCTGAGGACTGGATTCGGAGGACGCGACCTCATCACTAGAAGGAGGTAACCCAGTAGAAGCGGATTTTTGTGGAGTAAAAAGAAACGCGGGATCAGAGCTCGGAGAAGACATGCCAGGTTAAGGCTCTGCGTTCAACGCTCAAGAGGCCTTTCCGCTTGTGCTAAGTGCGCCTTGCCGCAGACGCGTTAACGTCTACTAACCGTTAGTAGTAAAGGACGCGTGTGATTTGTCAGCTCGCGCTTCGCGTATTCTTGTGGGAATTCACTGGCAGTACCAGCAGGGAGTTCACAAATTATCAGTAGTGCAAAGTGCAACTATTTATCGAGGGAAGGAAGGCTCATTATATAGATTGTGACCAAGGGCAAACAACGATAATTTACATATATCCTAGTCCGAGTCATGTCACACAAACCCCCCTGAGACCAGCCATTCATAGCACTGCGCCGCTAGCTCTTCACCATGATCTATCGGTCAATCAGAATCAAGATAGCACAGAAGATCAGATACAATGACATACTGATGCAGAATGCATGCGGGATATCGCGGTGCCCGTGAACGACTCTCACAGTGCCAGGATCTGCCCTGAAGACCTGGAGAATCGTTTCCCTTGCTTGGTCAACCCAGTCATCCTTCTCTGCGAAGTAGAAGCAGATCTGGTGGCGGTGTTTGTCCAAGGTGGCAGCGTCTAATTCTTGGATGTCGAGCATTTCATCGTGTGCCATCGTCATCGCGGCAAATATCGATGATGGAGTTAATAGAAATGACTGTAGAACCTGAGCTTGGGCGATTGGGTATTTTGGAAACAGCCGACAAATAATGGTTAGCGGCACAAAACGCAATACCCGAGCGACTTGTGATATAATACGCGGAAATGGAGGTCGAAAAAACCGCTGAGAGCAAGCAGGAGCTGTGAACATGGCTGCCGACAAAACTCAACTACTAACCGATAGCAGTTGACCGTTCGGTGTACGAGCAATGTTGGTGATAGTTGGGAAAAGTAAGAAAGCTCCACAAACGGCAGGGGATCGCAATTTCAAGACCTGTAGAAAGTAGCCTTGAGAAGCAGGAGGATTGGACACTACAGAAATGCTACCTGCAGAGCCAACCATGCACCAACACTGTGGCCAACAACCAGAATACGTGTATTTATGCCGAACCAAGTGCTCAAAGCGTCAAAAACCCGAAGGGTATTTCGGAATTGAAATGACAGCGCATAAATGAATGGATTGCAGCTTGTTGCTGCAAGATCCCGGGCTTCAACCTCAGGGTCATGCCCGACGTGTGAATGCGAGAGTATCGCCAGTGTCCCGGACTTATCCTTGTGGTGTATTGCGGTCAGAAATGGAGGATAGAAGTTGATAACACCGGGGTTTCCTGTAATAAGCTCGTGGGTGGAAGTGCTAAGCTCATTAATGTTAAACCTACCTGGTATGAAGAGCAAAACTGTAGAGGGTGACACACCTGCTTGCTTACACGGCCACCAGTGTACGTGTACAGGCGGTATATCATCACTGGCAGGGAAAAGGGCATTTATATATGGGACGCTGGAATCTGGTGCCAAAGACTCTAGAAATGGGGGTAAACTGGTGTCGGACATCCCGCAAGTCGATGGTTTGACCAGAAAATACTAGTGCGATGTCGTAGTTTACATAAAGCCAAAGGCCCATCTGCCATCAGCACTCAGCGGCTTGTAGGAGTCGTTCAAAAGTTGAATTTACTGCAATTAGTACTACTAACAATTGACGCGCAGCCATATTTGGTCAAGACTTCGAACAGTTTAGTTGTTCCCCCGACCGCGGTCACATATAACTCATGTCTCGAATACCCACCTTTCCTCTCGAGCCGGTAGAGCGAAACCGTGCTCCTTCACAGGCCAACCCAAATGGTTCTTATCCGACTACCAGACCGTTGCAGATCGCTCGCCCCCCCTCTCGTCCGACACCACCTAGTAACGATGCCGTTGCCTCCTCGCCCAGAGGGCCGGGCTTTTCGTCGCCAAGAGGTCCTTTACGCCCCCAGAGGTCAGAGCTGAGACCACGTCAGTCATCCGAACTCTCCGAGCGGGCTTCCACTTCATCCTGGACAACCCAGCTTGAAGATTATGCAAGGGACCGCAGAGATAGTTCCAGCACTACACGCTCAGATGCGTCAGTGACGCCACAATATCTTAATGGAACTATAAGTGCTGCCACTAATAGGCCTCGAGCGGACCTACCGCGATCTGTCCCTTACGACGTGCCTTCACCGACAACTCCTGCACTGGCTAGCGTTATGGCTGCCTTCAGAGAAGCTGGGGCTCGTAAACGTTCAATGACAAATGGTAGCGAAGACACCGCATACGAACGAGAAAAAAAGAGGGAGAGAGAGAAGGAGATGATGAGGCAAGAGCGCATCCGTGAGCGAATGCCAGGCCGGAAAGCAACTGGGAAGGCTAAAGCAGGGGATATCGACGGTGAGTGTTTTGATCATATATGCTGACACTGTTCGTTCGTGTGCTGAAAAATTCATCTTAGCTGTTCTCGACCAGATCAAGGACGAGTGGGAGTTCGTTATTGACCCTGATGTAAGGCGTAGATTCTGCTGTCATCCAGTAGCTGAGCAAAAGAATCTTGCAATTATTTCAGTTTAACAACGTTGACTTGGCTTTGTCACTACTCGATGACTCTTCAACTGGCAAAGACATAGAATCTTTTCGACAGACCAAGGTGTTGCTGTCGAACGCATTGAAAGGATCGGTAGACAGTAAGCTCAAGCTCTACAAGGCATGATATCCTGACTTCCCAATGTTCATTCATAGAGCATCACAAGGCATTTGCGAACGCACTCCCCCATCATGCTGCACTTCTCAATCACCTTGGTCTTGCCCAGACGCAGGTACAACAATCCAAGGCAGCTCTTGTGGAAGCGAAGGAAGCTCTTGGAAATAAGCGCGCTGATCTTGTTCAGCTGTGGTCAAGGGGACAGCTGTTAGAAGAGATGATGCGTTTGCTGGATCAGATGTCTGTCTCTTTCCTAACTCTATGCCACGATTAGTTCCACTTACTATGAATTTGTAAAGCGAGCACCTGAAATCGGTGCCTGACACACTGGAAACTCTAATTTCGGAGAAAAGGTTGCTCCAAGCATCAGTTCACCTTGTGCGAAACCTCAAGTTGATCAACAAACCTGACATGCAAGATATAGGGGCAGTGTCAGATCTCAGAAGTTATCTGGTTGGCCAAGAAAATGTACGTCTATCAATTACCTGGTGATATGCCGAACCTCACAACCCCCAGGCTCTACGAGAAATCTTGATTGACGAACTTCACAACCATCTTTATCTGAAATCCTTCTGGTGTGAAACGCGCTGGGCTAACTACAAACCGAACCAGACGGCTTGTTAGTTTTTCTACTTCTGTACAACTGTCATCCTAACAACTCTCCGAAGTTCCTAAGGTCGAATTTGAAAATGAACCGGGCACGCATCTGCCTCCAACCACATATCCTCCTGAATCGTCGTCCCCACCGAAACTCGCCTCCTCCCGGTTATCTCGGTATCTCAATTCCCTTGGACTCCGACCAAATGACCCTCCCCACGATCTGAACGAAACAAACTTCTACACTAGCACGTCCGCTCTGGATTTGACTTTTTCATCTCCTCCATCTTTCTCGTCACATTTTAATTTTGCTGGACTAGCAACTTCGGCTTCCCAGGCACCCCAGCTCGATGCAAATCCAGAAGCAGATTCCTTCGCATACATCGAGACTTTACTCGAGTCCCTTGCAGTCCTGGGAAAGCTTGGGAGTGCGCTGGATATCGTATCACAGCGTTTGCAAGGCGAGATATACTCGCTGGTCGAGTGTACCCTGGACGAGGTTGAAGAAAGAACAGAGGAGTCTAAGAGAGTTTCTCTTTTCAGTGCAGCCAGCCTTGGAAGACGGTCAGAGGGTGGGTATATATTTGTAGCCAACGATTCCATTGGCGTTGCTCTAGATGGTATTGTTTCTTCGATACCAGCAAAGGGCATTCTCCTCCGGACCCTTTCCCTGCGCCTTGCAGCACTAGAGTCCTCCACGAAGCAAGTCGATCAGGAAACATTGAAGGACTTCTTTTGGACGGTTTATTCCAAACTTGACGCAGTAACCCAAGGACTGAGGGTGGTTTGTGAGGTTGCAAATCGCATAGGATCGGTATGCCACCATTTTGGGGAACAGCTTCAAACTAACCTGCTGTTTCAGCGCAAAGACTTTAAGGATTCATCCGGTGCCAAGCCGGGAACTTTGTTTCCACTCACCGACGTATGGCTACCCATACAAGCTGAGGTTTGTAGCTCAGTGATCCCCTTAAACAAAATACAAAGTGATTTACAGGTCCGGACGCTCTTACATGACTATTTGACGGACGAGGAGCAAAGCTCTGTGGCGGGGCGAAATCCAATATCGTCTATCAATGAAATCCTACGAGAAGGTCGGTTCACAAGAGACAAACAAAAGGCTAGCATGAAGTTTTATCGTATATCTCAATCTGAACGTTCCACTTGTAGTCCGTATTCCGATTCGCGGATACTGATATGAAGTCCATGGGCAAAGTTCTTCGGCGCCACGAGGATGAGCTCACTCGGGTTTTACGAGATACCATGCCAGGTCTTGTTCAGAACTCTGCCGATAGTGCTGTCCAGGCGACACTATCGACAGTCGGTACAGATGACCGTCTATTAGGTGTCGGACAGCACCATCGCTTACTTATCAAGCCGGATGCATTCCATGTCAGCGTACTTTTCCAGCCCACTCTTGCTTTCCTGAATCGGGTGACGGAAATTCTCCCTGATGGAGTGGAAAGCGCCCGCTCTGCAAGTGGTGTACTAGATGACTTTGTCCTGAAGGTCTATCTACCACAATTGGAAGAACGCATATCAGAACTTTTCCATCACGCAGTGACAAGTTAAATGCTTCATTTCTCATATCACATTATCTTGCTTACAATCTACTAGGTCCCGATGCTTTCCAATACGACCAGATGTCTACGCGATTCAGTCCAAAGCCAATATTTAGAGTTCGTGCTTTCGCAAGTGTTGTCTGCTATGATATTGGTAACTGATGCATGATTATCCAGGCAACTACACAGCTAATGGCACTGATAAACTCATTGTGTGCGATGCTCCGAACGACCCCATTCCATCGAGAAAATTACTCTCGCCTAATTGTTGGCGTAATTATTCAGTTTTATCAGCGCTGCAGTGACAAGTTTCAAGACCTGGTTTCCTCGGCATCCAGCATCATCACTGACTCTTCCGCTTCGCCCCTGGTGTTGGCAGCTCAGTGGGCACAAAAACCAGAGTTAAGCCCATGCTTAGCGGAGCTTTTCGTGACACCTGTGTGTACCGCATGACCTAGAAGCTCACGAAACCAACCTTTGCTTTGCAGGAGACCAGTACTGTGATCAGGCGTCAGCTTTGTCGACAGGAAACACATATGGAACTCAGTTACCTTGATGATGCTCACATAACCAAGAATGACTTGGTTTCTTCAATTCGCAACTTGGCGAGTCTGTGTGGTCTATACCGCAGTGTGGTCAGTTCCACAAGACGGATGAATTTCTTGCATTGGCTCAATTGATTGCAGGCTTGGTTCACAGAGGAGTTGAACGCTCTGAAATCAGTTCCAGATGGTGCACTCTCGCCGACTACACCCGCTGTGCAGCTTGACTTTGCCGATGTTGTGACACCATTTACTCCATCGGCGTTCCCTGCATTCCTCTCGCGAGGTACTTATGACGAACAACTCAACCTTCCACTGACACGAGAGATGGCATTGTGGGTGTATTGACAGTGCTATCCACCATCTTACTCACGTACTCCTCTAGGCGGTTCGGTGCCTTGCTAAAGACGTACGCCCAGTTGGCCGAGATCATTCTACATACCATTAGGATCGACATTCGCTGTCGAACGATACACTATTTGGATGCAGCCATGCGTCTTGTTGGTGCTTAATTGTATGCACACCTATCATCCTGCTGATCGATTGTAGGGCAACTACAACATCGACCATGAAGCTGGCGAGCCCGATCCATATATCGTGGATCTCAACACCGAAATCAGCAAGTGCAACGAGTTCGTATCAGCGGCGATGCTTAAGGAAGAACACCAGTGAGTACATACCCCTCACTTCGAATGAACCCTCTCTCACCTTTCGGTAGATTTGTCTTTGCTGGACTTGAGGATTTAATGGAACATGTCCTTATCTCCAATGCTCAGCACGTGCGCGTGGCGAATGGCTTTGGTGTAAGGAAGATCGTGCGAAACACTCTGGCCCTGCAGCAGAGCGTGCGGACCATCGGCGATGGCCAGCAACATGCTGAGTTTGAGCGCGCAAAGAGCTATTATTTACTCTTCTTCCTGACGCCGCAGGTACATTCCCTGCCTCGTAAGTTTTCATAACAAACTAACATCAGACTAGGGTTTACTCGACAGTATCCGCCAAAGCCAGACTTTTACCTTCGATGAGTATAAAACCATACTCAACCTGCAATGTGGGGTAGATCAGTCTATAGGGGAAGCCGAGGCTGCTAAGATTGCTGCCGACCGCAATTATAGCATGTATGTTATTGACCTGCACGGCCTGGAGCTGGAGAGCTCAACAGACACTAGTTGAGGTGGTTCAGCTCAAGTCCCCTCGTGCACTTTGCAGTGATAATTATAACTAGCATCTTATAGACAATATATCCCTTCATCATGATGCCTGCAGAACGGCCATGTACGCGCTGCTCGTGTGAACATGAAATTGTCATGCCAGGTTCTCTAGCGGTAACACAACCAACCAATTGCTTGGGCGATTGC
>PVYP01007156.1:40619-52600 GCA_002995295.1 Rhizopogon vulgaris
TGTAACCATTGGAAGGAACCCCGCTCTTTGGTATCTGAATCTTGACGCGTTGTATCCTCTTAGTTGTCGTGTCTGCTCACTTGCTCACATGCAGCTCGTACGTGATACCAGATATCGTCGTATCTAGCCTACATTGCAAGATATATGCGTCAGCTCACACTTTTTACGCGTTTGCGTGTCTCCTGACACGCGTTGAGTAGGGTCCAGTCC
Source organism: Rhizopogon vulgaris (assembly GCA_002995295.1). Taxonomy (NCBI): domain Eukaryota; kingdom Fungi; phylum Basidiomycota; class Agaricomycetes; order Boletales; family Rhizopogonaceae; genus Rhizopogon; species Rhizopogon vulgaris. Next base: position 40,830 of record PVYP01007156.1, read on the forward strand.
AGCACTGGGGGAATCATTGTATCGTGCCAGGTAACTACTCGCACCGTGTCATCTTGATGGCCTAACTACTGCAAAAGGACCTGTCTACAAACGGACTCATTTTGAATGGCCACAAAATCCGCAAAGCTTCTGCAATTGTGATGCATGGCGATACCTTCAAAATACCAGCCTCGCAGTGTATGTATCAACTATGCGCCATTTTGGCCCCGCTCAACGGCTACTAGCATTCCAATGCATACTCAAATGGAAACATCTTCATGAAAGACACGAAGCGCACGTACCGCAGCCATCCTCGTCGCAAACGCAATCCTACAAAGTTAGTACTTGTCCACCAGAAAGAATCTACTGATCCGTAATAATTTATGCAGGACCTTGGTCGCTTTCTTATCACGTCTCACTGTCTTGGAAGCGGTAGCTATGCCACCGTGCAGCTTGCACTTGATATCACAGGTCATCAACAAGCCGCCTGCAAGATTATCAGGCGCAAAGAAGGTAACGACCTCAGGAAAGAGATGAAAGAAGCAACGCTACTGATGAACCTCAACCACGTTCGTGCATTACTTAATCTTGATCATCTCATGCTCGACGCCATGACCTTGATTCAAACAGCCCAACATCAACAGAGTATATGCTGTCGATTCGGATCCTGAGTTCTTGTACGTCACTTGTTTACGGATTTTCCATCACAGCAAGAAATTACGAGTGACAGATACATCATGCTTGAGCTCTGTACAGGCGGCGACCTTTTCACGTACATCACTACGCATTCAAGGCATCGATTATTGGAAGGGGAAGCGAAGTACATCATGTATCAACTTCTCAAGGCCTTGAAGTATCTGCACGACCGCATGATTTCACACAGAGGTAATGTTCCGCATCTCTTCCATGGTCATAGCTGACCACAAGGCAGATCTTAAGGTGATATACTGCGCGCATTTTAGATAGCTAACTTCACCCTGCCAATAGCCAGAAAACATCCTTCTTTTCTCACCAGGACCATACCCGCGCATCCAGATCGCCGACTTCGGTCTTGCTCGTCCGAAAGCTTACCAGGAGACCTTGCATGTTTGCGGCACCATCTCCTATCTCCCGCCAGAAGGTATTCTGGCGCTTGAGCACAAGCATCTTGGCTACGTCGGCATGCCAGCTGACTGCTGGAGCGCAGGTGTAACGCTGTTTGCGATGTTGACGTGCGTGTTCGCAATGTTGTCACTGGAATCATGTCCAGAGTTAATACTCGCATTGTTGAAGCGGAAGCCACCCATTCGACTTTGCGAGTGCTTCTCAGTCTGGTGTCTCCCTTGACGATATGGACTCTCAGGGCTTCGTCCTGTCCCAACGTGCGACGGCTCAAGATGAAAGAACAAAGCAACGGATCCTTGATGGACAAGTTTGCTTCCATGAACCGATCTGGGGTCCGCTCCGAGATGGTACGTGCAGGATGACTTGGTATCTTCAGTCTTCCACGAATTAACCGTGACCCGAATGGCGTATATCGAATCAATGACTGATCAAAAAATATTTACGGATGGCTAGCCAAGATCCTCGTCTCGCACCTTCTTCTCCCGGACCCGCAGAAACGCGACACTGTGTATGCTGCACTCAAGAGCTGGTGGATTTGCGTGGACCTTGAGGAATTAGATCAGGCATACCGAGAGCGGATCCGAGCCTAATTCACGTAATTCCGTTCGCAGTGTTCTTTCTTGTTGCTCTTCTTGTGCATTTCTGTGGCACTAAATTTGTACACGGCTTTCGTGGTATTCAACTGTAATCGTTCACGTGAAACTGAGATACATCTGTGATCTGTGCTCTTGTCAACCGAAACATACTGCTGCGAGACTCGTGGGTTGGGGCAATGTTATGATGGCCCACATTAATATTTAAGTCCAGTGGATTGATGCCTGAGCAGGACAAGTTCACAACCTGTGCTGAACATGTCGAGCAGCTATTCGTTCCATGTAATGATATCTCTGTCTTCTTCTGAATTGTGATCGCGTTTACGGTGCAACATGACGCGATCGCGTGAAGGAAAGAGTCTGTTACAATCTAGGGATGCTAGTGAACGGACAGAGATCAAACCGCATATCACGTACCTTGAAATGCGCAAATGTATATTGGTGTCCTATATATTATATAGATTAATCAGAATGAGCCACTGAGTGCAAAGTAGAACTTACTCTTGAGGACTGGTGACTCGGGCGAGACCAGCTTTTAACTGATCAGGCGAAGTCGCTGCTATGGAAAAAGTCAGCTCGCATGCGTCTTAAATACGCATATGCTCACTGTCATGGGTCGCAGGCCTTGACTTGAGGACGGATGGCAGTGATGGACCAAGCATTCTCATTCCAACACTAGGGAGTCGATTAAGATATTCCTGCCCAAGACAAGATCCGGCAAACTCCGGGATAAGTCTCCCAAAAAGCTCTAAATGAAATTAGAGACAGCGCAGCCACGTGCAGTTACTAAAATTATGAATTCTCCCCAAACTTGCATGATACAATGCATGACACCTCTGCGCCGCTGTCGACCACGGTGAGCTCCCGTAAGACGCTTACTTCCCGCCTCGAACAGCTGGTCAACATTCCAATCGACGAGGAAACACCCTCCAGTTCGTCCGGGATGTCAACGATGACGGGGGCCAATATTGGCAAGGCTTCACGTGGACTTCGGGATATGTCATCCTGGGCTTCTTCGGTTTCCAATTCAGCCTTTGCTCTTCCTCCATGGGCACTTCAGCACCCGGTTTCTAGTATGTTTGCTAATAAAAAACAGCCAGCACCTCTGGTGCGCTGGTTGTCATCATCGACCACTGGCAGGAGCACAGAGTCCCATTTAGCACGGATTCCAGATGTTTCCCCCTCATCATCCCGTCCGCCATCTCCTGGACTGACTTTATTGAATGAGGCATTGAGTGACACCATCCTTCCGGTGATGCCCCCACCTGTGCAACTACCGCCATGTTTTTCCCCTGCTCGGCTGCTCAAGCGACCCCCTCCCCTGCTCAATAATCTACTCTCTACCCTCCCTTCAACATCTGTGGTGTCCATATCTTCACCTATTGATGATGCACTCTCTGCATCATCCACAGGTTCCGCAGTTGGGCCGATATCACCTACACATTCCCCACCCACTCGTTCGTCTATCGATACGCTGCGTTCCATCCACACATCCGCTGCGCCGCAGATTTCACCTTCCCCTGCTCCTAGTAGATGGTGGTTCCAGAGTGATTCGGACTCGGGGAGCAAGGAAAGCGTCAACAAGCTCCTCAATGAGGAAGACCAGGTTGCATCGCTGAATAAACTCCATCAGAAATGTATGTTTCTAGCGTATCGTAGATCGGGCTTTGCTGACCATTTGCCTGTAGATCGAACTCCAAAAGCCCCAGTTGTGTTCTGCCATGGGCTTCTTGGGTTTGACACTGTAACTGTTGGGCCTTCCCTTGCACCTTTACAAGTTGCGCATTGGCGTGGTATTAAGGAGGCATTGGAGGCAAATGGATGCGAAGTTCTCATTACACGAGTTCCCGCAACAAGCTCTCCTGTTGATCGTGCAAAAGTTCTGGAGAAAAGAGTTTCAGAAGTTTATCCTGGTCGGGCTGTCCATCTAATAGGGCACAGTATGGTAAGCTAGTCCAAGCATGGAAGTTCAATTTTATTGAGGCATTACAGGGCGGCCTAGATTGCCGATACCTCACAACGCACCTCACTCAACGCAAGTTTTCCGTGATAAGCATTACTACGATTGCCACTCCGCATCGTGGCTCTTCCTTCGCGGATCACTTCCTGTCGCTTGCCTCACAACACCTTCCGTCCGTCCTCTCGCTGCTTGACCTCCTACCTAACGGTGGCGGTGATGGCAAGGCATTTGAATGTCTTACGATAGAGAGCATGCGCCGCTTCAACGAGGAAACACCTGACGTCGGTGGTGTGCGCTATTTTAGCTGGGGCGCGTGCTATGAACCAGGGCTTATCGATACATGGAAATGGCCGCATAGCGTCATCTTGGAGAAAGAAGGCCCCAACGATGGGCTAGTTAGTGTTGAATCAGCGAAGTGGGTGAGTGCAAATAATGACATGGTGTACAAGCGTCCATCTCCTGAACACATATGCAGGGTACATATCTCGGTACCCTTTCTCCTGTGAATCACCTAGATCTTGTTGGATGGACGAACGCCGCGAGATATACGTGGGCCGCAATACGAGGGAAAGAAATTCCATTCAAACCCGCTTCGTTCTACCTTGGTGTTGCAGACTTACTGGCTGGAGTGGAAGAGGGCGAGGGCGTTGAAGGCGAGCAGACGCTAGAGAGCGGCGTAGTTGAGGGTCATCAGGAAAGGATGGAGCAAAATCTCTTGCGTCACAGTCCGTCCCCTTCGTCGATGCCAAGCCCTCTGCTGAAAATGCACCCTGTACTTGGAGAGATGGTATCGAAGGTGCCAGAAGAATCACTGTTGGGACTACGGCACGCTTCCCAACCAGCAGAAGCATCCGAATTATTGATATCACCAGATACACCTTCATCATCCACACCGTCGAAGCAGATATCTTTACCCCTGACGCCGCCTCACGATGAGACGCCACCCACCCCGCCTACAAAATCGTCAACTCCGCCTGTACATACAGAACTTTCACACCTCAAACAAGACTAGATCACTCACACGCATCATGTTATACCCGCATTCCATCGTACATACAAGATCAAGTATCTGCTGCATTTATTAGTCGTATTCTATCCTAGTGCTTACTGCTGAGATCCAGTGAGGACCTCTCATGGAATGAAAACATTGACACCGTTTCATCCGATGTGATTGAAATACTGTGACATAGGACCGGGTGGACCGGAGAGCTGCCGTCTCACCGAACGTGTATTCTTGTCATTTGGCGAAGATGTAGATGTAATAGCCTGATCTTCCCATCGTGCCAAAGTATCGTTGACTCGGACTCGGACAGATAGTACATCTACTTCTAGTAGTGCGCTGATACTATCATGGAACTCGAAAAACTTTCGTCGAACAAACACTACGAGGGGACGCTCACAAAGTATTTGTTCAAGGCATGTCATCCAGTTGTCCGTAGCACTAGGATGATTCTAATAATGATTCTAGTCCGCTGTTCTGGGCAACACTGAAGCCAAGTTTAATCTTTTCCTCCCCGCTAATGCTGCTCAGGGAAAGGTTCCGGTGCTCGTCTACCTTGCGGGACTAACTTGCACAGAGGATAACGGGTACATGTCAATACCCCTTCAGCTTCTTCTGCGAACTCAATAACGGAACGCAGGGCTCAGAAAGGCGGTTTCATGCGCGACGCGGCTTCTCAGGGCATCGCACTTCTCTTCCCCGATACTTCCCCGCGTGGCGCGGGCATCGCGGATGAAAATGAAGATTGGGACTTTGGTAGTGGTGAATAATACTCGGACTCTGGTGCTCATCCTCAGCTCATGGGGTACGAACGGACAGGTGCTGGCTTTTATCTCGACGCAACGCATCCCAAATGGTCGATGCATTACAACATGCTTACACATGTTACTCAAGAGCTCCCCCAGGTGCTTGAAGCAGCAGGCTTGCCTCTTGTGCGTCCCAGCGTCTCCGTCCTCCTTTTCGCGGCCCGTGATTCACTGATGCTGACATCCAGGATTTCACACGTCAGTCGATCTTTGGACATTCGATGGGTGGACACGGGGCGCTTACGTTGTATCTTGCGTCACTGTTATCGGGGACGAAACAATATCGTAGTGCATCTGCGTTTTCACCCATCTGCGAGCCATCAGAGGTACCGTGGGGGACGAAGGCATTCTCGGGCTATCTTGTTGGCGGTGTCGCCGAGGGGAAGGACAGATACGATGCAACGGTCATGATCGGGAAGGTGAAGGGCGCTGTGAATATCCTTGTGGATTATGTGCGTGTTTTGATTGCCTCTTTCTCGGTGGAGAAAAAGAAATGATATGAAACGACGGAATAGGGAACCGCGGATAATTTCCTGTATCAACTGCACCCAGATAAACTCCTCGAGGCTGCGCGTGCGGCTGGACATGATGAGGTGCAAGTGCGGGTAAGGAAGCAGGAAGGATATGATCACAGCTATTACTTTGTGCGTCTGACTGTTTTGATTGTTCCGAAGATGATGATGCTGAAACGAATACGGCAGATCTCGACATTCGCATCTGACCATATTCATTGTGAGTTTCTGACCTACTTATGGGTGAACACGTGTGACTGATACGGAGACTCGGAGTCCACGCCAATTTCCTCAAAGCGTAAGGCAGGTGAGCAAAGCCAGGATGTATAATTAAAGGAAGAAGCTGCTGTACGAATGGTGTACGAATGGAGATGAAGTTTTATGATGATACCTAGACATTCTGGTTCATCATTCAGATCGAACAGCCCTCGCAAGTGATGAAATATTAATGTAGGGTATTCAAATTGAAATTGATCCTGAGAGTGTCGGGCAGATGTGATGAGAGCTGTGCCTGTGTCGGTGAGTGTGGGGAAAAATGAGACAGGTGCTTCACAGAGTTTTGGTGTATGATAGACGCGGCCGTGGTGTACTCACGAGTAGCCGTCGTGAGGGTGACCGGAGATTGTATCATGCAAGTTTGGCAGATGCTGATGTCCAGAGTTTATTGTCAGCTGCGGGTGGCATGCAGTTAAACAGTGAGGAGAGGGCATGTGCATGGGGAGTAATGGCAAATAGCTGTAAACGCGGATACAATGTGATGATTTGAATGAGCTTGAGGAACTCGGATTTGGTCGCAAAACAGCTTTGATCAAGTCGACTTTGCCACTGTTCTCTCTTCTTCTCCAGTTCACTCAGCTAGCAGAAACCCTTTTTTTCTTTTCTTCTCATTCTCACATAACTCACTTTTAATACTTCATTTCAAAAATTTATTAGCCAACCATACCGTTCATCCTAGGAAACAGAGCACGGAGAATGTCATTCTTCTCAAGGAAGAAGCAGCCTAGCGCAAGCCAGTTTGCTGCTTCGTCCGTCACCGTCACTCAGACTCCAAGCCAGGCTCTTGCACAGCTCGCCGGAAAGGAGAATGTTGCTCAACCTCAACAGCAGTTTCCGCACGATACCGATTCGTGAGTCGTTCATGTCCAATCAACACTTCCGTTTCAACCGCTGTTCATCATTTTGCCTCTTCAAATCTCCGTTCTTACCTTTTATTCACTCGAAAGACTCAATTCAAATCCTTCGAACGGCCCCCATAACCCTGCGGCTGCACTCGCTCAGCAACAACGCCAGCAAGCTCGTGGCGGCAGTCCCATCACAGCACAGCAACCACCTCAGTCGATGCAACAGTCACCTCAAGTTCAACAACAGCCTCAACAGCGCCCAGCTTATCCATGGTCTGCACGACGCCTATTACTCCCTCCCCCCATTTTAATCCCTAAGCCTGGCGTGGCCGCCCCAAATTCACCTTCACCTTCACCATTCCCTCGCTATGGTCACGCACTCCCTGCAACAGCCACTACTTCCGGAGAGTTGTATCTTTTTGGTGGTCTCGTTCGCGAAACCGCCCGTAATGATTTGTACCTTTTTTCCACCCGCGATCTGTCCGCGACTCTTGTTCAGACAGCTGGAGAAATACCTTCGCCGCGAGTCGGCCATGCTAGTGCCATCGTTAGCAGCGTTCTCATCGTATGGGGAGGCGACACCAAAACGGACCCCACGACCAACCAGTCAGATAAGCAAGACGATGGCTTGTATTTACTGAATCTCGGTGCGTTCATCTTACTGGTCCAGAGAATCATAGTTCATATACATCCCCAGTTTCACGAGAGTGGACCCGGGTAGCAATGCATGGTCCTGCGCCCGCCGGACGGTATGGACATGCCGTTACTATGGTCGGCACCAGATTCTTCGTGTTTGGAGGACAGGTCGATGGCGAGTTCCTGAATGACCTCTGGGCATTTGATCTCAATACTCGTAAATTTCTTCCAAATTAAAGCTTATTATCTTAACGCTTATGTTATCTTCTCAGTCCGGACACAATCAGCTTGGGACTTGTGTCAACCCGTCGGACCCGCCCGGCCTGCTCAACGAACGGGGCACGCCTGTGTAACATACCAAGATCGCATCATCATGTACGTTCCACACGTTTCCTCTGGATCAGCCCGTATTTACGTTTGCACAGCTTCGGAGGAACGGATGGTCAATACCATTACAATGATACATGGTCCTATGATACTAATACAAGGATGTGGACTGAGCTCCAATGTATCGGTTTTATTCCCTCTCCGCGAGAAGGTCACGCAGCCGCTGTGGTCGACGACGTCATCTACATATTTGGTGGGCGGGGTGTAGACGGCAAGGACCTTAACGATTTGGCAGCATTCAAGATGTCAAGTACGTGATCTTGATGTATAAATGGTGTGCGTGACCTTGAACTTGTTGCGTACAGATCAGCGGTGGTACATGTTCCAAAACATGGGTCCGGCACCTAGCGGCCGTTCGGGACATGCCATGGCCTCCATGGGAGGTAGAGTCTTTGTTCTTGGCGGAGAGTCTTTCACGCCAACCAAGGGCGAGGACCATGGAATTATCCACGTCCTTGATACCAGTGCGTGGTTGTTTTTCTGCATCGTTGTCACTGCTTGACGCATTGTGCAGAGCACATCAAATACCCTGACTCTAGCAAAGGACCACCGGGCACTAAACCTGAGCGAAAATCGTCTGCAACACCGTCAGGACAGTCTCTACCAGGAAGCACCCCGCCCAACGGCACTCGTGCCATGTCTCCGACGAGTACTCCTCCGGATGCAGATGATCTTCGCCGGGCTATATCTCCGCCGGGAAGCCGTCCCGGAACTCGTACACCGAATGGTATCCCTGCGCAACCATCTCCAAATAACACCAAGGGTAGGGTACCCATGCGCCCTCGGAGAGATGATGGGGATGGGCTTGGAACAGATGACGGACACGGGACAGATACTGGCGCCAACTCCGAGTCTATTCACGTTTCCCGAGATCGCGCACCGTCGCCAGAGCAGACTCGGGCACGGAGTCCTACGTCGTTTGGTGTCGCTGGTCGTGCGATGTCCCCCGCATCTCAGATTGGATCCGATCCTTATGGTGGCGTACAACCACCCAGTGTTGCAAGCGTAGCGATGGGCAATTTAGCTGCACGGAGTCCATCACCCGTTGTAGATCGTAGCAAGCCTCCCCTTGATGCTTTCTATCAGCCGTCATCCGGTTCCCCAACCGTGAACGGCATTGGGCATGTCCATGGGTATGGTTCAACGGGCAACGTGACGGCTGACCTGATTCGGGATTATAAGGCCAAAGAGATGGAAGTCGAGACGTTGCGGAGGCGAGAGGCTTGGATGAAGACGGCACTTTCGAAAGCATCCCGGTCGGGCTTTGTACAACTTGACGAAGAAGCTTTGGAAGTCGAGGATCTCGACGTCCAAGATGCTACCAGTGAAGATCAGAAGAAGCTTGCTGACGTGGTCCTGAATTTCAAGCACTTCAAGACTCAGATGCAGGTTGGTTCTGTGCTTTGGATAACAAAAAACGCATGCTAACGAAGACAAAGACTACACTGGTCAATCAAGCCCGTGAGGCCTCGGAACGCATCGCGGATGCTGAGCGCATGAAATCCGCTGCGATCCAGGAAGCTGCATATTACCGCGCGAAGCTTTCTGCACACGAAGCGTCTGCACCTAGCGACGCTTCGCGAATGGAGCGGGAGCGTATCTCTGATCTTGAGCGCCACCTTGCCGCTCTGCTTGCCGAACAGACTGCACATAGGAAGAAAGTTGACGAGCTGAGCGATTCGCTCGCCTTGCAGACTACACTTCTTGAGCAGGCCGAGGCACAATCCTCTGATGCCAGCAAACGCGCCGATACCTTGGAGGAGAAACATGATCATGTTGTTCGTGAACATACTGAACTTCGCGATCGTTATGTGGACGTTGAGGCTGCTCTTCGAGATCACGCCGATCGACTACTTGGGCACACTTCGGTGCTTGAGCAGAAAGAGGCTGAAATGTCACAAGCCAAGAGACAGGTTGAAGAGTTAACCCAACTCCGAGACCAGCATATCCGCGCTCTCGACCAAGCCCGTACGGCACTGCAAGCCGTATCTACTCGGTCTGAAGAGGTCGATGTTGCACACCAACGCGCTCGTGATCAGATTGGTCAGCTACAAGCAGATATTGCTGAACTACGCGGTGATCTGGAGACTCGCTCGTCCGAAGTGGACCAAGCAAGGCTAAGGCTTGCAGAGGTTGAGAATGCGTGGGCCAAGTCTCGCGAAGAAGCTGATGCATTCCGTGCACTCACCACCGGCAGTCTTGGTGAACTTCTGGACTCCCATCGTGACCTCAGAGCAGATGAAGACCGATTAACGAGAGGGCACGTGGAGAAAGTGGAGGCCATGGAGACTGAAGCTGCTTCTCTACGGAAGATGTTGAAGGAGGCTACACAGCGGTTGGAGGAAGTGCAAGGGGACCTCTCAGAGGAACAGCGCAGGGTACGACAAACGGAGTCTGAGCAAACATTCTTGCGTTCGCAAATTGTGGGCCTCCGTGCGCAGCTGTCCAGCTCTGCCTTGGAGCAAGGTCGTCTGCGTAAAGACTTTGCAGAAAAGGAGAATGAACTACGGGGGGCGTTGAAGGAGACCTCTGATGCTAATGTCCGCCTGGCGATGCTTCGGAACTATCTTTCAGAAAACGGGATCGTCACAGATTCCGATGAACCTTCCCCAAATGCGCAAAGCTCTTCCCGGATAGTAGAACTCGAGAAACAACTGGAAGAGCGTACCCTACTTCACGAGCGTTCAGAGCGGGAACTCAGTCAGGCTCTTCGAAAGAAGCGCGAGCTTGAAGCCCAGTTGAATACGATATCCCAGCAACCAGATCGGGCGAGGTCCTTGCAGAGTCCCGTGAACGAAGGTGACTCAACTGCTGACACACGCGCTCTTGAAGCTGAACGGAAACTCGAGGAGACGGAACGAAGTTATAAGGCGCGAATGCGCCAGATGGAAGAGGACTATCAGCTTGCCGTACATTATGTGAAGTAAGCTTTTCCAGAAGTACTTAAGCATGTCCTCGACTAATGATCCATTACAGAGGAACCGAAAAAATGATGCGAAGAATGAAAGATGAGGTTACGAAGACGAAGACTGCTTATGCTGCTCTGCAAGCTGAAGTTGACGCTGGACGAGGACGATCCAGCACTGAGCCACGGCGTGGTGTTAATGGTCGCAGCACTCCTTCAGACGACAGTCACGACCACATGCGCGGCCAATTGATTGACGCGCAAAAGCAAAATCAGCGTTTGATCAATGACAACAAAGATCTCCGTCAACGAATGGAGATGTTGGAGAAAGATCTCGACATCATGAAGGACAACTTCGTTATTTCTCAGCGGGAGTTTGATGAACGCCAGACGCGTGTGGAGGAGCTAGAGTTGGAGATGGAGGGATTGAACGCTACCCTTGCAGTATATCGTGAAGGAAGTGGCACCAATTCGTTGGAACAGCTCACCGTCGACAACACCAACCTCAAAAGGGAGAACGAGGAACTTTCGCATAAAATCCACCTTCTCCTGGAAGTTGATCAGCCCCTAAAACGACCATCCAGCATGTCCAGCTCGGAGAATTTTGAGCACTTGTCGAATGAACTGGATGGTTGGCAACGACAGCTAGCTAGCTCGTTTGGTGCCAGGAGACCGCTCAGCGGCTTCGAATCCCAGCCTCTAGGGCATGAGCGAGCCCGGTCGCGATCGTAACCCTTACTATTTTTGTGCCATGTCTAATTTTTTTTT